>PVKC010051208.1:0-10449 GCA_004027635.1 Crocidura indochinensis
TAGACTTTGGTAATTCCACATTGCCAATATTTCTGGAACCATTCTCCAGTTCAAGCCTCTGATTCGTCTTTATTTTGCTCAAGTTTATTAACCCAGCTATTCTTATGCCATTCAAGGCCATGTTGCACATAGCATTTGGAGTCTCTCTCCAAAGCAAATATAACCTGGCACAGTCTTGCAGCCTTCTTAATGTCCAAGCACTTTAAAATGAACTTTTAGATGGGACTTCTACCAAAAGGACTTCCTGATGTCCTCCTTTCTCTCTTCTATAATCAAGCAAACTGTGAAAGACTCCTTTAATCTCAGTTCCCACATTTCAGACATATAATTGCTTCACTGAGGGTTTCCTTCCTAGAACTGTATCTATACTCTTGCCACCTCTAAGTCTTAACGTTACCTCTTAAAAAAAAATACTCATAGTGGTCACCAACCTAATAGCAAGCTGCTGAAAAACGAAAGAAAATAAACAGTGAGATTATGTTAATAAAACTGTAAAACCACAAAAACCACCTTAAGCCCTTATCTATATTCATGATCAGATGAATTTTATTGTCCCTTAAACTTGGTACCTAGCACCCACTCCATGAATAATTATTACATAATATAAAAGGTATTGCTACAAAATGGAATTAAGAGATAAACTGCAGAGAACAAAACATGCAGAGAAATAATTATGGTTCAAAATCATAGTGATGGATGCAAACATTTACAAAGCATCTTTGAAATCTCACAAAAAGTGAAATTTGTTCAACCTCTGAAATGAATTCCCCCATGACCCAGACAGGATGCAATTTGCTTGAGATTTCATCTAGTTTTCAACATGATATTCTATATGCTTCTGAACTTCTAAGGGTTCTTGTATATAAGATTTGCTTTGTTTTAAGCACCAGACAACACTTTCTTACTTTATAATTGGCCAATACCACTTTAAGTGTATTTAGTTCATTCATGCATGCATTCTTTCATTCCTATCAGACATATCTGAGTAGGGCTGATTATGAAATACTGAGTTTACAGATGAATGATGGAAAGAAGTCAGCCCAGTGTAGACCTCCAAGGGAAAGTTCTAGGCCAAGAAAGGTTGCAAGGTTTCTGTCCCAAGTGACACAAGACATAATTCTAAACTCCCAACTTTTAGCAAGGCAGAGAATCTCACTGGGGCTGGGTTGAGGAAATAGACATGTCACTGAAAGGCAGGGAGGATCAAGTTTTGAGAAGGCAGAATCAAGTGGAGAAGGTGAGAAGGTGGCCAGATTAGATGGCCGTTGGCTTTGTCTTATACCTGATTTGTAACTCACTTCAGGCGTGTTTATGGCAAATGGAGAATGAGCAAAATGGACCTCCTATTTTCCCATCAAAGACTGTATTTCTTGGGAAATCTGTGCTCTCATAATGTTGCAAAGACCTGGCTGGTAATCCTTCTAAAAAGAGAGCTGGACTTTCAGATATCTTGTGAGTGGTTCTCTTCCAGCCTGAAGCAAGACAAATGCTGAGATCTATATCTGGTAAGCTACTTTATTCACAGTTTTGTGAACATGCTCTCCTGGAAAACCAATCCCTGAACCAGGCCTTACATTGCCAAGAGAAGGGCTTCGACAGAGCCTGAATGTGCTTGTAAGGGCCAGGAGACAGTTACTGGCAGACTCCAGTCAAGCCTCCTCATTCCAAAAGGTCACAAGGAGGTTACATCCAGGGTTACAATACTGTTTGAGAGGAACTGAGTGGGTCATCAACAGTCCCTCTAATAGAGTTAATTACTCACTGCTCAACAGGAGAATCAATGGAGCCCCACTCTCTCCCCGAGACCTCCTTCCTTGCTCCCTGTGGTGAACTGGCGGCAGGAAGGACCCTCTGAGACACTTCTGGACTCCCTGCTCAAAGGCAGGCACTGCTGGAAGAGAATTATCTAACTCCAGGGGAGGAGAACCAATTCTTCTCTGTCTGGGGGAAAGCGTGTCCTGAGGCCAGATGTCAAAAGAATCCAGAAAGAGTGAAAATGATGGTGAGGGTGGAGTGGGGCATTGGGAATTGGTTGAAGGGCCATGTGAATTGGACATTATTTTCTTTTTTATTTGCTTGGGGGACATACCCAGCAGTGCTCAGTGGTTAATCCTGGTTCTGCATTCAGGAATTACTCATAGCGGTGCTCAGGGAACCATACGGGATGCTGGAGATTGAACCCCTGTCAACCACATGCAAGGCAAGCATGCTACCACTCCACTATTGCCCCAACCCTAGAAAAGACAACCAAAACCTAAAAATAATTTGATTTCCACAACTAACAGAAAAACAATTTTGTTTCTAAACTTTATTGATGATGGTGTCAACTTAGGTTTTAGAATATTTTTATTTAAGGAGATAGTGTTACATTTTGGAAAATTGGGCTTAAAAGTTGATATCAGGGGGCCGGGCGGTAGCACTGGAGGTAAGATGCCTGCCTTGCCTGCGCTAACCTAGGACGGACTGTGGTTCTGATCCCCCGGTTCCCCATATGGTCCCCCGTGCCTGCCAGGAGCAACTTCTGAGCGCATAGCCAGGAGTAACCCCTGAGCATCGCCGGGTGTGGCCCAAAAACCAAAAAAAAAAAAAAAAAAGTTGATATCAGTATGTATGCCCCAAACAAATGCTTTCCTTTGGGATGGTGATGGTGGTTGGGCCACACCAGGTGTGCCCGACCACTACTGACTCTATGCTCAAGAGTGATTGATTCCTCAACCTAGATGTCCAACAACAGATGAGTGGATCGTGAAGATGTGGTACATATATACATTGGAATACTACATAGCTGTTAAAAATAATGCAATCATGCAATTTGCAGTAACATTGATGGAACTGGAATATATTATGTTGAAGTAAGCCAGAAAAAAAAGAAAGATGAATACAGAATGTATCACTTATATGTGATACATTTATTTAGGATAACTGCATAAAGAAATGCAATGGTCTATATGGGAGTTATCTTGAATATCCTTGGCCCCAAAGTATATCAAGGAGAAGGAAAGAAACTGAGTAGAGAAGGAGAAACACAAATATGAAAGGAAGGGGGCCAGGGGAAATTGGTATCAGGTGTATTGGTGGAGATAAAAAACAAAAAGGACAGAACTGAATCTCCAAGTCAAAGTCAACAACAATGGAATCAAGAGACCCAAACTCTTAACAATCTAAACTTTAAATGGGCCTGTTATACTGGCATATTGGGGCAGGGCAAAGGGTGGTGGTAGGGACACACTCTGTAAACTTGGTAAGGAGAGGTTGTCACTGTTGGTGGGATTGGCCCTGATTCATTTTATGTCTAAACCCCAACTATGAAGGACTTTGTAAATCACATAGTTTCTTTTCTTTTCAATAAGAATTGAGTTTTTATTCTAGATTTTATACATGAATCACTACTTTGTCCATTTACATCCCCTTTTGTAGAATACAGTATAAAGACTGAAAGAAAAATTTAAATTACATTTGTAATTTGAACCTCTAACCCAGATAACAAATTCTCTTCTTTTTTTCATTAAAATTTTTAGATTAATATCTTTAAACACCTTGATTACAAACATGATTGTGGTTAGGTTTACATCATGTAAAGAAAAATAAAAATTAAATTAAGAAAAAAGAGTGGGGCTGGAGAGATAGCACAGCGGTAGGGCATTTGCCTTGAATGTGGTGGACCCAAGAGGGACCCGGTTCAATTCCCAGCATCCCATATGGTCTTCAATCTTCCAGGGACGGTTTCTGAGTGCAGAGCCAGGAGTAACCCCTAAGCACCGCTGGGTGTGACCCAACAAACAACCTATCAATAAATAAATAAAGTTTAAAAAAGAAAGGAAAGAAAAAAAAGAGTGATCAATATCTGTTGGTGCTCAGGGGGAAACATATGTGCTGGTGGGAAGCAAACTGGGGTCAGCTATGTGCAAGGACTTACCTTCTCTATAACCTCTCTGATTCCAAACAGAGTTTACAGACAATCTGTCACTTAGCAGAGACCCCCAAAGAGTTAGGTTGCAAGGGTTCAGGGCTATAAAGAATTTAAATCCCAAATTCTCATCTTGAGCTTAATGCAAAAGAACAATTTGTCATTGATTGACACCCACGTATGATCAAACAGGTGGAAGAAAACTCACAGGAACTGTTCAGTGATTCTGCTGAGTGGTTCCATTCTGTGGAATGGAACAGGACATCTTCCTCCCAGATTTCAAGGTTTAGCTCTTCTCTCACTTACAGACAATGTGAGAATGCTTTCAGTGTAAAAAGAAGAAAATTAATCATCCTCCATATACACAAGAAGGTGTCAGTGAGGATTGAATACCCTCTGGCTAAGGTGGTTCTAAGTTAAGGCTGTTTGGAGCCCACATTTTTAGACTGTGGACCCCACATTGGTTGTCTCCCCTGTTTAGGTTGTCAGAGTGACAATTGTTTGAAAGGAGGTTCTGCCCAGCAAGGAGAGTCCAGCCCTGACTTCAAGAAAGGAGACCAATCTGTAAAGTAATACAAGAGTCCATCTGGCTGCCCTTCCCACAATTAGAAGAGTAGACACATTATCTGGGGCGCCCTCACTGAAAACTGACATCATCTGTGCTGTCCTAAGTGAATTTGCTTCCCTGCATCCTGTGATTATGGATCCCCTAATTTGGTTAGACTGCATATTGAATTTTGGTTCTTATGTGTTTCCTTACCTCTCCGTTTCCTTCCTGACCTCTCAATTGGTAATTCAGTTTGCTCCCAGGCTGCTGCCCCATCAGCACCTCCACAGGAAATGGTGCTTTCCCTATGTACACAGCTGTTCTCACACCAACGAATGTAACAGCAATATAGGTGTTGAAAGATGAGAAACAGTTGGACCTGTGAGTTTGGCTGTTTCCCAAACCTACGGGGAACACTCAAACCTTCTCTCTTCTTTTCTTCACTGCAAGGACTTCATTGATAGCACCAATGGTACATGAAAAGACCCCATCCCCAACTAAAAAAGATGCAGGAGGCTATTCATGGAAGACTTGGGGACAAGTCTCCTTTCCATGAGCAAGAATCTCTCTCTCTCAAGCTTTTGTTTGGTGAGCTCAGATCTCATTTCCCAGAAGTCATGTGAACCATCAATCCTTAATTGTTAAAGATTGTTATGACCATATCCATAGTCCTATCAAGATGTATGCTTTATGAAACAATGACTGAGGATAATACTCACCAGCTTGACACTGGGTTTGTGATTATCATAAAGGCTGTCATTTTTTCTGAGGAGCCCAGGGTGCTCTTTGGAAACTCTCAGTTCTTGATTCATTACCTTTTTGATGTCACATAGTGATATAATCTGTTTCCTGATGGCAAGTAAAATCCAGAACAAATAAAATCCTGAGAAGCTCCTCACCCAGGAATGGATATTGAAAGGTACTATCAATGAGTTTCATAATCAGTTCAGGGATAACCTTGACAGGATCCTGGGCACAGAGATAATGTCTACTTATATTACAGCTTCTCTTGACACTAGGGCCATTATGAGTCTCTGGTGAGCACTGTGGCATAGCACAGTTTTTGGGTTACTCCATCTTTCCATAGTCATCATAGATCATCTCAATAAAACAAAAAAACTTCATGTGCAGGCAGCATTTCTGGTAATGGGGATGACATTGCCTTCATCACTTTCAAGTCCTCTCTGGGCTTAGAGACATTATTAGCACATTAGCTTAGAGAAATTCATGGTGATTGGCCATTGGCTCCCCCTTTCAAGTGAGTACAAACCTTGTTCAAGATGTTAAAGCGAATGATGGCTTCTTATAATATTTGGCAGCTTTACCACTTCATTTCAGGTAGATGAATCTTCTTTGGGAAAATTAATATGAGATTTAGTGGAAAGTAAGTGTCCCAATCTTAACCTAGATGCTACCACTGAACTTGTCATGGTTAGAATCAATTCTTAGCATATGATTTATGATTTTGAGAAAGGGCTCGCTGACAGCCACTTTAGACAGTCTGGTGATGAGACACCTATGTAAAGAAAATTTACTTAATTCAACTTTCACTGTTCATGACAAGAATATAACTAGTACTGAATGCAGAAGTGAGTATTGAGCAAACAAGAGTTAAAAAGAACTAATGAAAGACTTTTTTACTGTTTGGTTTGGTTTGACTTTTGGTCATTGATCCATACCTTGTGATGCTCAGGCACTCAGTGTTCAGGGAACCATTCAGTGATGGATTTTTATTTGTTGGTTTGGGGGCCAATTCCAGTCATACTTAGGACATACTACTGGCTCTGTGCCCAGTGATCACTTTTTTAAAAAAAGAACATTTTTGTTTCTATTTTTTAACATAACCAGCCATGTTCAGGGTTCTGGTGTCCATATCGGTTGCCAGAGATTAATCCCAGGTTGACTGCATGCAAGGCAAGTGCTTGACCCTCTGTATTATCTCTCTGGCCTCCATAATGCTTTTGATCAAACCCAGGGTTCATGTATGCAAAGTATGCACTTTAATCTTTTGTGTGTGTGTGTGGTTTTTTGGGTCACACCCGGCAGTGCTCAGGAGTTACTCCTGGCTCCAAGCTCAGAAATTGCTCCTGGCAGGCATGGGGGACCAAATGGGGCACCGGGATTCGAACCGATGACCTTTTGCGTGAAAGGCAAACACCCTACCTCCATGCTAACTCCCGGGCCCCACACTTTAATCTTTTGAGTCATCTCCCGAGCCTGAGAAGAATATGAGTTTTACATATAAAAATGATAGGAATCAAACTTAAGCTTGTTGAGTTCTTCATCCCTGCTCCACAACCCATGCAATCTCCAGCTTATATATAAGCTGGTAGAGTATATATGTATAAGTAATATTTATACATATATAAGTATATATAAATATATAAGACATATATATGATGGTGGGGTATTTTTGATAAATGGGTCATTGTCCATTTACATTTTAGGTTATAGAAAACACAGTATTTGTCTTTTGATAGGACTATGGTAACTCAGAAAAAGTTGCATTTAAAATATTTACCTGTGAAGACTTAAAAATGCTCATCAATAGACAATAATTTATCATCAGATATGTTGTTAAGCTGACCGCTTGTGTTGGCATTGGTCACCAGAGCTGAGCTGTCTCATTAGGGTGGTCTCCGGGTCAGAATGGAGATGAAAAGGGATATCACAGAGTTATCAGCATTCAGAGTTTTATTTTCTTCTACATGGCTGTAAATTAAAAAGGATTTCTGCAAAATTCACTTTGTCCTGATTTTATTCCACACTCCCCTTCCTTCACTGGCATCATTTTGAATGAAAGGATAAATTCCCTGATGCCAAAGAGATAGCTAGCAGGTAAGGTATTTGCCTCCCATACAGTCAACCCTAGTTAGATCTCCAGAACTCCATAGGGTCCCCTGAGTGAGTGATTCCTGAATACAAAGCCAGAAATAACCTCTGATGTGGCCAAAAAATAAATAAACAAACAAAAATCAAAAAGACAGATTCCACCCCACTGCTTGCCTGTCTTTGGTAGGATAACAGAAATAAGAGTTAGACAATTTTCAGAAAGAGAGTGATAGATCCAGAATAGTCTCACTCATCTATGGCTTTTAAGAAAAATAAAAGTCATTTTTGCAATAACTCTCAGAGACAAAGAGAGGAGGGCTGGAAGGTCCAGCTCACAATATGAAGCTCACCACAAAGAGTGATGAGTGCAGTTAGAGAAATAACTACATTGAGAACTACCATAACAATGTGAATGAATGAGGCTTTGAAGTAGAAAGCCTGTCTGGAGTGCTGGTGGGGATGGAGTAGGGAGGAGGGAGATTTGGGATATTGGTGATGGGAATGTTGCACTGGTGATGGGGGGTGTTCTTTACATGACTGAAACCCAACTACAATCATATTTGTAATCAAGGTGTTTAAATAAAAATATTAATAAAAATATTTTTTATATCAGAAAAAAAGAATTTGACATCTTTAGGGGGCTGGAACAATAGCACAGTGGTAATGCGTTTGCCTTGCATGCAACCAACACAGGACAGACCACGGTTCGAATCCCAGCATCCCATATGGTCACCTCAGAGTCTGCTAGGAGCAATTTCTGAGCACAGAGCCAGGAGTAACCCCTGAGCGCCATCAGGTGTGACCCAAAAACCAAACAAAAAAAAGAGAATTTGACAATTTTATGGACCCGAGTGATAGTGCAGTGGTAGAGCATTTACCTTGTACACAACTGACCCAGAACAAACCTTGGTTCGATCCCCGACATTCTATATAGTCCCCCAAGCCAAGAGTGACTTCTGAGCGCATAGCCAGGAGTAACCTCTGAGTATCACCGGGTGTGCCTCCCCCAAACAAACAAACAAACAACAAAAACAAACATAAAAAGAATTTGACAATTTTTTTCATCATACTTTCGAAACCTCCAGTTAAGGGACTCTATTGAGTTCTTCATGGTTTAGTGTTTAACAACTTAGAACTTATGTTCTTTCTTTTAGACTAAATATCTTTGCTCATGCATTATTTATGAGATACTAGATGATGGGGCATGGTGAAAAGCAAAATGGAATCTGGCATCAGGAAACAACATTTCTCTAGCAACTTTGCAGAAATTACATTGCCTTTGGCAAGACACTTGTCTTCTCGAAGCCTTTCTTTCCTAATCAGTAAAATAGGAGTAAAGTGAGCACTAAAATCATGCTATGGGCTGGTCACTTTATTTAGTGGAAGTCCTGTCTTTGCATATACTAGACTCAGGTTTAATCCCAGGTACACAAAGCCAAAGAAATAAATGATGTTTATATAAAAAAAAATTGAAAAAAATGTTGCACAAATATTAGCTATACTATATTACATATAGCATATATAATATAATGCCTTTTGAATAATGAAAAGAGAGACTAACTTGGTTGTATCTTTCCTAAAGATATATATATATATATATATATATTATAGATATATGGCTTTTTCCCTTATCATCATGCCTTATTCTTTCTTTAAAAAAAATTCAGCAACAGGGCTCAGTGCAATAGTCCATGTGGCCAGCTGAAGTTTGATTCCTAACATCACCTATGATCCCCACCCGAGCAATGCCAGGAGTAAGTCTTGAGCACCTCTGTGTGTATATTCTTCCAAACAAACAAAACAACAACAAAAGTGTCCAAAAGCAGGTCTAAACTTGAAAGAAAAAGAAAGAAAAACATTTGAAAGAGCAAGAAAATATGTTAATTGTTTGATTTTTCTTGCCTAAAATTTGTGCTTTCACTATTTTATCTACCTTTTTACAGAACTTGGACTATGTAAAGACCAGCTTTTGATAGTCTGAGATTTATGGTGTTTACTTGGTAATTCCTCTGTTTTGGTGCTTCAGGCAGGGAATGAAATCTTATTAGTTTGGAATTACAATTACTTCTCTCAGTGACTCACCCCAACCTCCACACCCCCCACAGACACACACAAAGCCACATGACAGGCGGTGTAAAAAGCTCTGAGTTTCACAAAGTAAATAAAAATACTGCCACAAGTTTGGGGGAGCATTCAATTGAAAACAACTTTTCATGCTGGATAGTTAGCTGTAGTTTCTAGAATGTTCCCAAATAACCATAACAACAAAAAATACTTCTTTTAATTCATTCCCTAAAGTCAACTAGGAGACCACAGAGCAGTGTGTATTCCAATGAGAGAAGAACAAACTAAACACTGAGTAAACAAAATGCTGCATAATGCCCCATCTCTGTCTCTGTTTCTTTGTCTGTCTCTGTCTCCCTCTCTCAGCATCCAGTTCTTGTCGAGAGTGATCATTTCCAACTCCCATTGTTATAGTGGTCCCTTATCTACTGTAACTGCATTCTTCCATTATTTGTGGCAAGCTTCCTCTCATAGACTGGCCCTCATCTCTATTGTCTCTGGATATTACTACTGATTAATAATAATAATAATAATTTTATATCCCATGATGAGTGTGATCATTCTGTGTCTATCTCTGTCCTTCATTGTACTCAACATAATACTCTTCATATCCATCCATGTATAAGCAAATTTCATGACTTCAGTTTTCCTAACAACTGCTCTTTTTGGAGTCATTGCTAATAGCATCTTGCAACCAAGAATTCCGGGAAATGGTGTTTCCAGACCTTCTTAATACTTAGTTTCTCATTTTCAATTTGTGAGATAATTTATTTATCATCATGTTCACTCTTTAAAAGAATAAAATTAAATGGTCTCTATTTTATTCATGAAGTTGTACAACTACAAACACTTTCAGACTCCAGAACACTTTCATCTCCCAGTGAAGCTCAAATCCCTATTCCCCTCCCTCTAATCATGAATCTTCTTCCTGTTTCTGTGAATTTGCCTATTCTGACCATTTCATATAAATGAAATCATACCCTATCTGGCCTTTGTACATCTGCCTTTTTCACTTAAAATGCTGCTTTCAAGCGTCATCCATTAGTACTTTGTATTCATGCATTAGTACTTTGTATGGCAAAGTACGGCAAAGTACTCT
>PVKC010051209.1:0-10466 GCA_004027635.1 Crocidura indochinensis
CAATTTCTGAGCATGGAGCCAGGAGTAACCCCTGAGCACTGCCGGGTGTGACCCAAAAACCAAATAAATAAATAAATAAAAATAAAATAAAATGTCAACAGCACCTCATTTCTCAATTATTTCCTTCCCACAGGACTTCCACTTATTCTTTTCTACTATTTCTTTCATAGCATAGCTCTCCTACAAAATGTGTTATATATATGAACATTTCTTAGCGTACTCTACTATATTCATGGATTCTAAAACAACCAAGTACAAGGGTTTTCAAAGTATGGTCCCTAGACCACATCAGCCACAACCAGGAATTTGATAGAAATGCAAATTTATAGACTTCATAAATTTGGACCCATTGAATTAGATGTACCAGCACCAGGGACCTCTGATTTGGCAAGTTCTTCAGGGGGTTCTGAGATGGTTCAAGGTTAAAGTAACCTCCTAGCACATAGAAATTACTCTTAAGTAGTCACTGAGACTGTAACTCTCCTATGGGGCAGACATTCATCTAATCTACAGAAACGGGCTCTCAGTGGGCTTTTTCACAAAGGCAGTCTGTCACTGAATTGTAGATTTGTCACTTTGAGTCAGAAAAGTATTTCTCTTCCAGAATGTGAGCCCCAGCTTGAAAGTCCTGGGGTCAAGATAATTAACTCAGCACAGTTTGCCTGTGTGCAGTGAAAGGTGTCTTGGTACTCATTGCGCTCAGTATGTAGAATGGATACAAGAGTCTCATCTGCCCTTACAATTTGCATGACACTTAAGAAGTTTTCTCTTCTTTGACTTAGGAACCTTCATCAGCAATATTATAGATGATTATTTCAAAGGGCAGAAGAGGGAGAGGCAAGAGAAATGAGACAATTTATCTCCACTATCTGAAAAATTAAGCATTATCAAACAGCAGTGGAAAAGATTAATACTAAGCCATAGGAAGAAAATTCTGAAAATCAATGAAGTCATTAGGGAGCTAAAGAAATTAAGAAGTCCTCTTTTTGCCTGGTACAGCCTCTATAGAAAACAGTATGTAAGATTCTCAGTAAACTAAGAATCCATCTGTACCACAGATGATCCAGCAATCCCTCTTTTGGGAATCTTATCCCAGGACAGAAAAAAAATTATGCAAAAGGATGTATGTACATTACTATTCATTGCAGCATTCATCGTGAAAGCAAGGAGTTGGAATCAATCTAGAAGTCAAAAAGCAGAGTGGATCATGGAGATGTAGTACATTTATACTTTTGAACACTACATAGCTATAAGGATGATGCAATCCTGTAATTTGCAGCCACAGGGCTGGAACTAGAAAATTTTATGTTAAAGTAAGTTGGAAGAAGAAGGAACAGAATGTTATCACTTATATGTGGTATTTAGAATAACTGTATGAAGAAATGCAATGGATAAAATAGGAGATGTCTAATACCCTCTAGGCCTCAGAGTATATCACAAGGAGAAGGAAAAAAATTGAGAGGAGGAGAAACACAAATCTGATGTCAGACAAGGGCCAAGAGGTCGCAGGTACATTGGTGCTGTTAATAAAGGATGGAAGTAAATATCCAAGCTAGAGTCAACAACAATGAAATAATGAAACCCAAACTTTAACAATCAAAACTTAAAATTACAGGTAGGGGCAGGGAGGGGAGGAGTCATATTTGGGTCATTGGTGATGGGAATGTCACACTGGTGATGGGGGGGTGTCATCTTATATGACTGAAACCCAACCACAATCATGTTTGTCACCAAGGTGTTTAAATAAAAAATATTAAAAAATGTACTTGTTATGCTGGCAGGTTGGCGGCCAGGGATAGTGGCTTGGAATATACTTCGGGAACATTAGTGGAGGAAGGCGGACACTGGTGGTGGGATTAGCCCTGAAACCTTGTGTATCTAATACCCAACTAAGAAGAACTTTATAAATCACAATATTTTCAATAAAAGGTTAAAAAAAGTGCTCTTTTTTTTGTGATATGTTCAATAGGGAATTCTGTCAGAAGAGCCTCTCTGTTTAGTGTTCATGTTAGGGAAAAGTTACTGGAATTGTTGGACTTGATCCCTCAGCCCCCAGATGCACCAATAATACCTTGTGACATTGTCCTCCTTTTGCATAAGCACATTAAAATGGGAAAATATTACATATGCAAACAAGTTTTTATCTAGTAGAGATAGGATTACAAATTTTGTAATAGGCCTTACATCTGAACATAGTCATAATGACTTGGCTCAGACCTCATAAGAACAGGCATTGCCCATACACCCCTGAACCACGGATACCATCTACAGAAACAACTACAGTTGTCTATAACTTTGCCGGGAAGCAAACCTCTACCAGGGAAAACCCTACAGTTGCCCTGGCATCGACTTACTCCAAAGAGGGTTCTCTGAGCAATTAGATAGATGATTTAGCAACAGCAAAAACCTGCTTGCAGGGCGGCTCTCCGAATTACCTGCTAATAATGAGGTGAAACTAGAGGACACTCAACATCATCCTGACTTCGATTAAGAAGATGCACAGAAACCAGAATATTTAACTACAGAAACCTGACACCAACAACAGCGAACCTGTGGAAAATTTTTATCAGGACCACAAAGAATGACTCATGGGTTGGACAAAGTAGTATGCCTGGAGCCCAGAGTTGGTCTTATGCCAGAAAATTTCAGAGGTAAGGTCTCCTTGTATTTAGGGCAAGACTTTACCCTTCCATTTCCTTCACTTGCTGGACCTATGCAAAAACAATTGTCACCCACACCGTTTTTACTGTATTTTTTTTTTAACTCTCATCCTTAAAAAACAAGAGCTTACTAAACTTTTTGCTACTGCTTTAATGAGTTCATTGGTGATTCAATACTTTTCAAAAATATACTTGCCACTGAACATTTTCCTTTCTCTCCATCTCTTTAGTATTTCTTTCAATTTTCTATTTTTTTAATCATGTTTCTTTTGGTCTTCCTGAAACAATTGTATTATGATTAGTTATGTCAACTTTGTGATGCATTTTCTTCAATAAATAAAAAATATAAAAAAAAATAAAAGGTAAAAAAAAGTGCTCTTTTTTACTATGCTTGAACTGGAGATGGTCTTCCCTGCAACTGTGGGCAAAGGAACTGGCTACAAATTCTTCAGGACTCAGCAGAATGATTGATAGGAGTCAGGAGGGTGGAGGTGGCTTGAGGTCATTTTATATTTGCTGCTATTGTGATTTTGAACACAATTTTCTTAGTTATTCTACCTGAGGGTCTTTCATCCATGGCATTATTGACCTTTGGACTGAATCATTTTTTGTTGGGGCAGGGAGGCTATCATGAGTACTGTAAGATATTTAACAGACTCTGTGATCTCTAGATTAATAGCAACCTAGATTGAGACAATAAAAATGGTCTCCAGATATTAATGAATTCTCCCTGAGGGTTTGAGGGTAGTCTTACTACACAAGAAGGTCTGAAAGATTGATGATATTCTTCCTTGATTACTATCCCAGGCTTCCATCACATTGAATAAACCTTAACCCATGCCAATTTGAACAGCAAATTCCAAGAGACTCTGTGACCATCCTCTCCTAGGTACCGTGGGTCACCACAAAACTAAGATGGCGTTGAAGGGCCTTGAATCAGAGGTCTGACTTTTAAAGTAGCTGGAAGTATCTTCATGACTGTCTAGTCTGGACTGGGGGTGAGGGTAGGGAGGGCACTATCGGTAATATTAGAATTCTCCCTCTTATTTAAAAGCTCACTGCAAAATAAAATAAAATAAAATAAAATAAAATAAAATAAAATAAAATAAAATAAAATCTCACTGCAGGTCACACTCTCAGAAAACCAAGAGTTCTCAGAAAACCAAAAATCAGAGACAACAGATAGTAATAGTATTACTGGATTCTAAATCCAATTTATTTTATTTATAAATAAATAATAAATAAATGAGTTATTTATTATCTCCAGAAAATTCCATCAAAGGAATAGGAGTTAAAGGGGCCTCCTATGGGATAAACTGGGATCTCACACCTGCACAGACAGGTCCTTCCTTTATTTAACATTTGATGTATTGTTCATCACAGGTTATCTTTTATATTAAGTTGTATTTTTTTCATGACTTGATGCATTTAAATATTATTTGTTAGATATGTATGCCTATGACATTATATATCCTAGTCATCGTTTCTCTCAACTCAAGTGGATGTTTCTCCCAATTCTCTCCTGTTCTTGTCCTGACCATTAAGAGTTTTATGATGCAGAACCACAGGTGGGGGATGTCACCAGTGGGGAGCATGGCTGAGGGAGCAACCCAGGCTGGACCTGAAGGTTCCGAACACTTAAGGTTGTTAGAGCTCCCAGTAGGGACTGCTCTGCATAGAAGCACCGATGATAAACTGAAAAGAGTCTCCCAGTTTTCTGCTTAGTGAGAAAATGTTTCTGGGAGACACCACATTCTTCATTCGTTTATTCACAATCATTCTCCAAGGGCCTGTGCCAGGCAGACATGAGAGAGACCAATGGAAGAATGATCATATCCAGACAGAAAAGACAGGCTCATAAACTAACAACCCAAGTGTAGTGATAAGGCTTGTCCCAAATGCCCCAGGACTGGTGCAGCAGGCAGTTCTGATTCATTGGATCTGATCCTCAGGGACAGAACCCAAATGCAAGATTCATTTTCAGCCCTCGAGAGATCTTGTCAACCACAGGTCATTTTCCAAGTGTGCTAACGAGCCTGCCAGATCCTAGTGGGAAGACAGGAGCTGGGGATTTATGCAGTAGTTTCATTTCCTTTTGTCGCTTAGGTAGCCATCAAGGGATTTTGCTTTTCCCCTCTTCAGAGAACTAGAGCTTGGTCATGTGGAAACAATTAATGAAATGATTACTGCCTAATTATAAGGCTTAACTGACAAGAGTGAGAAAATGACTTTTTTTTTACTGCCCACTCTCTTTGTGTTTTGAGATTTGGGAATAGAGAATAGGTAGTTCAGAGCAGAAATAAATTGAAAACCATACACTCGTCAACATTAGTCAAATTCCCCATTTTATAGATGAATAGTATGAGGCTCAGTGAAGACAACTGTCTAGTTTATGGTGATCAAGAATATAGAAGTCACATTAGTGTGAACCCAAAGATGATGGTGGGGAGTATGTGGCAGGTTTACTTTCTTTGCTAGGAAATTAAAACTGTAGCTAATTTCTACAGTGGCCCTAAAAGAACAAATAATCAAGCATTTGGTTTTAAGTAGGGAATTAAATCCCAGCCTTTGAAGAGAAGGGGTTCAGCATTGAAAAAGTGCACTAAGGATAAATGAGGCCCAGATCTCCTCTCAGCAGCCCTTCCTGTCCCTTGTCTTCTCTCTAAGTTCCCTGCAGTTGTGACATCTGCTCTCTCATGTGAACTCTGCTCCTGGAAAAAGGACCGGCAACACCAGCAGTTCCATTTTCTGCTTGAGGAGACTAGCATTCAGAAATGTTGGGCCACTTGCCCAAAGGCAATTTACTCTGAAAACTGCTGGCAGAGCCTACTCTGGAGACCAGCCCAGTGCATTTCCTGCCCACCTGAGTCCTTTTCCCATTACCTCAGAGGTTCTGTTCATATAATACACAGGTCAGGCCTAACATTTTCCTCAGAAACAAATACCTATATGCAGGCAGGCATCTCTACTCCATGAACCAACTCTCTCTTCTGAACTCTGCAAATGAAGTGAATCTAGTTTAATCTATCTTTGAATTCCTTCAATAGAAAGTTCTTTCTTCTGCTTTCTTGGTTCATTTTCTTTTGTGAAAAGATGTCCTCTCCAAGATTCCCTCTTAAGGGACTGATCTTTCTTCTCTTGTTAGACCTATGCTGAGGGCAGCATTTGATTAAGTACACGTTCTATTTTTTGAGGGGTTCATACTTACTTCTGATCAGGACATGCTGTGGCTCTGTGCTCCATTTCTTTACCTGGCTGTGCAAAGTGGGGTCATATGTGGTATAGGAGATTAAACTGGGGTCAGCTATGTACAAGGAAGTCAATTCCCTTACATCTTACTCTCTGGCCCTAAGAATGTTTTCTAAAAAAAAAAAAAAAGGAAAAAGAAAAGAATGTTTTCTATACTTCTCTCTTATGGCCAGCCTTTGTGATTCCTAGAAAATGAGGCTGGGATGCTATAGCTATGACATGACAGCAGGCACATTTCCTGGAAACTGCAATGACACGTTCTTTAATATGGAATTAGGATGCATGAGAGTGAGCAGGTAGTCTAAGGCAATGAGCTGAGTCTCTATGAAACCCTTAGGCTGTACATGACTGGGCAACCTCACACAGTTCCATTTAACACTGATTTCAGGAAACTGTGAACCACATACAAAACTCAACTTTGGTTCTTCGAGGGAAGCAGAAATTTGAATGTCATCTCTTGATTTAAAAGTGTGGCAATTGGGCCCGGGAGATAGCATGGAGGTAAGGCGTTTGCCTTTCATGCTAAAGGTCATCGGTTTGAATCCCGGTGCCCCATATGGTCCCCCGTGCCTGCCAGGAGCAATTTCTGAGCATGGAGCCAGGAGTAACCCCTGAGCACTGCTGGGTGTGACCCAAAAACCAAAAAAAAAAAGTGTGGCAATTAAAATGTATCTTATGAAAATATGCTGTATAATCAAGTCCCACAGAAACTCAGCCCATTGGCCAACTATAACTTTACTACTTTCTTTGCTCTAAGGCAGGGGTCCTCAAACTTTTTAAACAGGGGCCCAGTTCACTGTCCCTCAGGCCATTGGAGGGCCAGACTATAGTAAAAACAAAGATTATGAACAAATTCCTATGCACACTGCATACATCTTATTTTGATGTGAAGAAACAAAATGTGAACAAATACAATATGTGACCCGTGAGCCGTAATTTGAGGATCACTGCTCTAAGGATTTGTTAGGGGAAAGGTTGATTAAGGTCTGCAAGATGAGACTTGTATTGTTTTATCTTTTCTTTTTATCCCTTTATCCGAACCTGATTTCTCTTGCTTTATTTCAGAAAGGGGAGCAGACATAGAGCCTTCCTACACCATTTCTCAAGACTTCATCTTAAACACTATCTGATGATCTTAGAGTCTCATCCCCTTACCCACCCTCACTCTTTTTTCCTGTGGGTAAATGAGAGGAGAAAACATTAAGCCCTGTGCTTTCCATGGTTTGGCAATGTTCATCTTAAATGTCTTCTCAGCGAATCTCCGTGTTTTCAATTACCTCCTAACTCACCTCTGGGGAGCCCAGCCAAGCAGAAGGATTAGTAGAATAATGAGTTTAAATTATTTAGTGCCCCCTTCCTCATCTTTATTCTGTAGCAATATTGAATCTAATCCAGGTCTAGATCATTGGGTGATACTTGACAGGTTATGGCTAATAACTGATCTCATTTTCAAATGAATGCAAATTCACCACCCTCATTGCTAAGGAATGAAAGCTGCAAGTTGGGAAAAAGCAGGGAAGAGAGTGGTTTGAGCAAGAAAGAGGCAAGAGTGGAGAAAAAAATCACTTCTCTTTTTGCTTAGGATTCTAATCAGAATCTTCCTCTGAGAACAGGGACCAGTTAATTTATAGCAATAAAAATATTCTTTTTCAAATAATCTTTGCACACCTACACTTCTGTCAAATATTGTCTTTGCATAGAAGCATAGTCTGCATAATTACATCTCCATCTATAAAGGCATTGTGGGGGCTCATGCATGGCAGAGCTAGAGGGCAAGTTCACACCCATCTTACATATGAAGGAACCAAGGCCCAAGGTTATAAAGCATGTTGAGAATAAATTTGGGAACAGACAAGAACATGGAGGTCCCTGTGCCAACAGAAAGATGAGAGAAGTTGATGTCAAAAACAGGTGACATAAGATTATGTCCATTTTTCTGGTGCAAAATGATCCCTGTTTGTTCATAAAGAAGGGAATAATTTTAGGGCTGAAAAAAAAGCATGCTGGATTGCTAGTGATTTCTGACAATTTCCAGTTGGAGAACAATTGATGAGTCTATAGGTACAATTAAGCATCTTCTGTGTGCCAGCTAAGAGCAAAAGTCTAGAAAGAAGTTTTTTTTTATATCAAATTTGGGGATTTAATCAACCTTTCCATCATAAAAGCTTCATCAAGCAATTTTGTCCAGGAGAGAGATTCCACAACAGAGTCTGGACTTGTGGGTCAGTTTGTCTGCTATGACTCCCTCTGTCTCCTAAAATAGCTCTTTGAATTCAGTCTGAGTGAGCACTTAGGTCATGGTTGATCTATCATGGGTTTCTACTATCTAGGAAAACATGCATGGGAAAACTCATGCCGACATGAGTTGGCAACTGGATAGGTCAGGTTATCAGGACAGAAGGGACAAGGTTACAGGTGACACCTGGCTGGTGAAGATATGGTAGTGGCTCTCTAACAGGAGAGAGCTGGCAGTCCAAAGATTGATGCTTGTAATGCTTCATTAGGCAAGATTGTTCCAGCAGGAGCCCTGTTTCCTTAATCACTTAATCTTCATGTTGGTTTCTTTAATGTGTATTTACCCTCCTGTCTTTTCACTTATCTGCCCTGTCTTCTTTGATGTCATAGCTGCTTTGTCTCATATGGCATATTAAGGACATATTGGATGTGGGGATGGAAAACTCAAGAAGACATTTGTGCTTACCCTTTCCAAACTCTAAGACACATTCAGAGAGCTGAGACTAAGAGGCTAGATTCTTTATTTTTATTTTTATTTTTATTTTTATTTTTATTTTTTTTTTTCGTTTTTGGACCACTCCCATTTGACGCTCAGGGGTTACTCCTGGCTATGCACTCAGAAATCGCTCCTGGCTTGGGGAGACCATATGGGACGCCAGGGGATCGAACCACGGTCCGACCAACGCTAGCGCTTGCAAGGCAGACACCTTACCTCTAGCGTCACCTCTCCTGCCCCAAGAGGTTAGATTCTTATGAGAATTTTTTGGGGGAAGAGGGAGGTACCACAGGAGATTTTCAGATTTTGTTGTCCAGTATGAACCAATAGTACCATGTGATTTGCTAATTCTTACATTAATTACATATTAAAATATTTTAAGTTAATTAAAAATCTTAGTCTTAGTTCCTTAGTCTTATTACCATTCATGCTAGTGTTTATTAGCCACACAAGACTAGTGTTAGAACTGAAAGAGCATATCCATCATTAACAAAGTTTTGTTGAATTATACCAGAATAACAGGTTTCCTGACTCAAGGTTTGATTATCAGATAATTTTCCTGTCCTAGGAGTCCTGCATTGACCTGAAACCACAGCTTGTGGAGCATGCAGTAGGATAAGTGTTGCAGTTTTCTCTAGGAGTTAGGTTATTTATATTTACATATCTATTATGTGCCATTGTGAATTAAGAGCTCTTTTTTGGTCTTAAAACAAACCAATATTAAGTGAAGGGAGGGTGACTTGGACTCATGAAGGTTTCAAAATAATGAAATCAGAGAATAATAAAAGGGAGCTGGCGCTGGTCTTCTCCAGAGAAAAAGTGACCTCTGTGGGTCTTTTCCTTTCAAATGGAATTGCCTAAAGTGTAGGATAACCACACATAGGTAACCACAGTTGTAACATGTGTGGCTCTGAGGAGCACTGAGGAATGAGAGGCAGGAAAGAGGAGGAAGGGTTGGATAGGAGAAGAAATATGGACAAAACAAAGAGGTAGTAGAAAGGAGGAATAAAGGAAGGAATTATAGGAAAAATAAAGAGGGAGAAATAGGGAGAGAGAAAAAGAGGAAAGGAGAAGGGAAGGAAGAAGAGAAGAAATGAGGAAGGAAGGAAAAGGAATAAGGAAGGAAATAGGAAGGAAGGGAATATGAAGGAGGTAATACAAGGAAAGGAGGAGGGAAGGGAGGAAGAAAAAGAAGAGCGAGGAGGAATGGAAAGGAGAAATAGATAAATCTCACATCAGAGTTATGAATAACTTAGAATTCATGAAACTCATGGTACAGCTTTTTAGATCAACTCATGCTTAAGTCCACTTGTCTTGAACAAGTGGACAAACATGTTTGCTTTTGGACCATATGCAGAGGTACTCAGAACTTACTTATTCCTGACTCTCTACACAGGGTTGACTCTTAGCAGTACTTGGGGAACAATATGGGATGCTGGGTAATCAAAATAGGGTCAGTAATATATAAAGCAAGAACATTACCATTCTTATCTCTTTGCCCCTCATTTATTATATCATATTATCCTTACATTTTGATAAGTATATTCATCGCTATCATTATCCTCTGGCACCATGTGACAGTGCCCTACCACATGCCCTCCTCTGTCTCCTGATGATAAAATCCAGAGAAATTTGGAGAAGAAGGCAAGGCCTCCGGCACCCTATGCAGGTGGGAGCAGCTGTGTGCAGACTGTGAAACAACTGGAATTATTTACCAGCTGAGAGCAGAAAGCCATTTTGCAGAGAAAACAGTAGGAAAGAGAGCAGGAGGGGTGCTGCAGGCAGGAAAAGGAGATAGAGTGAGGGACAGAGTGAAGGAGTGCAGA
>PVKC010051210.1:0-10448 GCA_004027635.1 Crocidura indochinensis
AAAGAAACACTTTAAAGTAAAATAAGGTAAAATTCAATGTCAATGTCTGCTTTCCAAAATTCTCAAAAGGGTACAACATCACTTTTAGAGATTTCCATTTCAATTTCTTCTAATGGAATTGATTTCCTCTGCTTCAACACGGGGACACTTAAAACATGCTCTCAATTTTTTCTCTTACTGTTTGTCTTTGATGAATCAGAAGATGATATACCCTTCATTTAGGTTGCATTCACATGATCGTCTGATCACGCTGTTTAGAGAGAATTGTTTTTAAATCCAGCTTTGATTTTGTTAGCAGAAAGCTACTTGCAATACTAAAATAATCACCAAGGATGCGTGCCTTACCAAAGCCAAATATTATTTTCCATGAGTCCAGTCCAGTGAAATTATGGAGGGGTATGGAGGAATATTTAGTCTACACAAATGTTCAGAATATCAGGCCCTTTCATCTTTGGTCTCTGTCTTCTCTCAGCATTGGCACTGCTGACTTCAGGGACCAGATCATTCATTGTTACAGGAAGCTGTTCTGGGCACTGTAGGATATTTGGCAGCATCCCACTCAATACCAGTAGCAAACTCTCTTCCCAACACTGACAACCAAAAACAATATCTCCAGTTAATGCCAAATGTCCCCTGGGGAACACAATCATCTTTCTTTCCACCTTGGGAAGCAGTCTTACACCAAAGCAACCGTGTAAGACGTGGTGCTCTATCCCTAGAAGCATAATTTATTTTTTTTCTTTTAAAGTTATTTTTGTTCATATAGAACACATAGTACATGATCTTTATAACCATTGTGTGAACACAAGATGTCTCAATTGAGAGGTCCTTGTAGCATATTCCCATAAAAGCAAGCACTTTTCCCTTTGCTTGAGTATTTCACAAGCATCACAGAAACCGTCTAGGTCACAGGAACTTCTACCAGAGATGAAAGATATAAGATGTCTCTAAAAACTTCGAGAAAACTAGGTCCCCTTTGGAGGTTTTCTAAACCTTAGCAGGTGCCATTTGTATTATATCTTTCTCCCTGCCCTCAGAATCCTTCTTAGGAACAACCCACCCTTCAAAAAAAACCCTATGGGGGCCCGGGAGATAGCATGGAGGTAAGGCGTTTGCCTTTCATGCAAAAGGTCATCGGTTCGAATCCCGGTGCCCCATGTGGTCCCCCGTGCCTGCCAGGAGCAATTTCTGAGCATGCCAGGAGTAACCCCTGAGCACGGCCAGGTGTGACCCAAAAACCAAAAAAAAAAAAACCCTATGGATGGGAACCTTCTGTCTATTACCCTTTCCTTTTAACAAAATCTCTTCTCTATTTATCAAATAACTAGGTGTATCCTATCATATTCTTTGTAATAGGAAACAAAGCCACTTTACTTTTCCAAGAGAGACTAAATTCTGTAAATTTATAAAAACAGTTCTAGTGCAAATATTGAGGTGCCTGGTAATTTTTATCTGCTCCCAATTGTCATCAAAACAGTCCTATATCTCATTCTCTCTAATCAGAGACTGCCCAAAGCAATCACAGGCAGGCCAGGTGTCTTCTGTATGTGTCCATCCACATTTAGTGGTTGTTTAGAGAAGAGTACTATAAGTAGGTGGAGTCCATGAGGTCATTTTGGAATAGAGGCAAAAAGGAATCATGCACTGACAAGTGTGAACACTGCCTGGCACTGCACTATAACCCTAATGAATACAATTCTCTGAGGTGCTAGGGACCCAAAGTAAGTCTGTCTTCAAAGCCAAACTAGGAAACAACAGGATGTTAAACACCTTATTTATTTTTCCAAAAAAAGTCATTAGCATTAAAAATCCAATTGTGAAAAATTAGAGCAAGCAAGATTGAGCAAGTGTTTCTAGGCAAAAAAAAATATGATGATTATAATGATAATGATAGACCCTGTTATATGAGTAAGAAACCCAGGAACACAAAAAGAAAAAAACAAATCCAGAGAAGGCCAAGGAATAATTGGAATAGTTTCTTTTCTCCAATGTAAGGAACGCACCAAAACACCATTCAATCTTGTTATTTGTGTGAATTATGCCTACCCTGGAAATATTACAGATCCTAATTGAAACCAAACATCTCCATTCATTATTTGTAAACCATCTTCTTTGAAATCTATTGCATTTTCTTCTGGTAAATAAGCCACCTATCCTATCTTCTTGCCTTTTCCTCCTTCATGATGTGACAGGAGTGAGCATCAAACAATGTAACTAGTAAGAAATTCATACTTACAAGGACTCTGGATATTTTGTGGTAAAGAAATCCACAAACATGATGACTGTAGCTAAATCTGGCCTGTGGCTCATAATAGCATTAGAAATTAAAGGAAAAATTTTATTCACTTCTACAGTTTTGCACTCCCAATAGTTGGGTCAAGTGGGACTTTCCCTAACCCCAAACTGCCATGCTCATTGTGACAAATGGGACATGAAATTTGTTAGTGTTCCAAGTAGAGTAACGTTTCTATGTTTTTCAGATACTGAATCCCAGATACTCCTGTCAAGATGTTTGTGGTGAGTAGTGAATCCCAAAGCATGTTATCACCACCATGATTCACTGCAACACACACTAACTTCCCCTGGCACTCATGACCCTCAGTTGCAAGGACACTAATTGTAAATGTCACTGAAAATGGCAAACAGGAAACAAGTCACCAAAAAAACCCTACATCTGCTTATAGACAGTCTGTATTCAATCTCCTATTGCTTCTGAGTGGGGAATCTGGTCTTTCAATGAGCATGCCTCATGCAACTCCTTCTGTTCCAAGATGTTACAGCCCTTTCAAATCCTGTGGTTCTATGGACCATCTTTTTCTTTGAAATCATAGCCATTCTATGTTAACTGTTATTCAAAATAGCCACATGGCTCCACCTATTTCATTCTGAGCCAACTGAAGAAACATTATTAAATATGAGAAATCTCTCTTCCCACCCTACAGTTAATTATACTTGCCACACAGAATTCTTAATTAGACCCTCCAACAATTATTCTAGGAGGAAAATAACTAGTTTTACCTGAAATTTTAGCTTACTTCCACAATAGACTTTTAAAAATATTCTCTGACATCTGGTGACAGCTATTGTTCTTCAGAGTAGATTTATTCATTTAATTTATAAACAATAAAGTATTAAAGGCAGTATAGGTTGAAAGGAAAAAGGAGATGGTTTCTAGAAAGCCAGTTACTTGGGTCTTTTGAAACACCTAATTGCTTTATGTTATTTGGTAGTGATAATAAAAACCAACCTCCTTTAAAAGAGGCAGGGGCTGGAGCAATAGACATCGGTAGAGTATTTGCCTTGCTCTCGGCTGAGCTGGGAAAAACCCGGCATCCCATATGGTCTCCTGAGCCTATCAGGAGCGATTTCTGAATGTAGAGTTAGGAATAACACCTGAGAGCTGCCGGATGTAGCCCTAAAACAAACAAAAATAACAAATAAAAATAAATAAGAGGCAGCGCCACCTTTTTTCAATACCCATATCATTGAAAAGGAGGTTATTACTGTTTGAACCAAATAGATGACAACAAATACATTTTATAGAGTCATGGAGGTAGAAGCAGTAGATGGGGTTATAGCAATACTTGTGGTGGTAGCAGAGGTAGTGTTACCATTAGTAATAGTAGTTAATGAGTAATATTAGCAAGAGAAAAATTGTAGGACAAAGTAACATTATCATACCAATATTAACATCAGTAGCAACAGAATAAGTCTCATTGATGGCACTAATTATATCATTGCTAAAATTTTTTTAATGTTTTTTAATACCAAAAATGCTTCTTAATACTAAAAACATTGTTATTGCTGATACTTGAATATTGATATTTGAAGCCCTGAAAATCATTTCATTTTTAGCAAAATTATAATTTGCTGGGGCCCGGGAGATAGCATGGAGGTAAGGTGTTTGCCTTTCATGCAAAAGATAATCGGTTCAAATCCCGGTGCCCCATATGGTCCCCCGTGCCTGCCAGGAGCAATTTCTGAGCATGGAGCCAGGAGTAACCCCTGAGCACTGCCGGGTGTGACCCAAAAACCAAAAAAAAAAAAAAGAAATAATTTGCTTTAGGCACTGGGTATACCTTTGTTGGGGACATGTTCTAGGTCTTCTTGAAGTGTTCTAATACTCGCAGAGTTTGTAATTCATTAAGTGGTGCCTGTTGTACCAAGGATTACCTAAGCCCTCGATGGCAAACTTATGGCACGCATGCCAGCAGTGGCACTCGAAGGTCTTGCAGCTGGCACATGGGAAGGGGTCCACAATTAAGATATTCGGCATGGCAGGAGGTGACTGCTTTGCAGCTCACCTGGCAACAGGGCCGGACTGACCCTTGGGAGGAACCGGCAATGTGTGGCAGGTTGAGCACTCATGCTCAAAAAGGTTAGCCATCACTGACTTAAGCTAACCCCATGGTGCCTGAGAACCTCCTGTGCCACATTGAGTAATGCCAGAGAGACGACATGGTGCCAGAGATCTAATTAGAGTCAGTCACATGCAATGCATGAACCTTAATGTTTGGATTATTTCTCCAGCCCTCACAGGATCTTCTAAAGAGTGTGATACCTTTCCAAGAAGATATCTTGCAGTAGTATTAGGAAAAGAAAACAACCTTTGGTTGATAAAAA
The DNA here is from genome assembly GCA_004027635.1 of Crocidura indochinensis. Taxonomy (NCBI): domain Eukaryota; kingdom Metazoa; phylum Chordata; class Mammalia; order Eulipotyphla; family Soricidae; genus Crocidura; species Crocidura indochinensis. The sequence goes on from PVKC010051210.1 coordinate 4,624, forward strand.
GAGAAAGAAAGGCACAAAGACACCATTAAGAGAAGACTTATTTATAAGTTGTATTGATTATCAAAGAGAACAAAACATAATCTGTAAAGAATACAGAGAAAAACATGTGAAACAGAAAGTGAGACTAGCATGATAATTACAATAGTTTCCAAATTGAAGTCTATTCTTTCTGTACTTAGAAGCAGGCTACCCGGTTAAAGTATGACAGTGTGAAAAACCATCCTGCCCTCATACCCATCAATAAAAAGATGGAAACTAGTGGAAATACAACTACAACAAATAGAAACCACTTGATGTTTGCTTGGAACACCTATATTCTTCCACATCCGTCCTGTTTTCATCGTTGTTTATAAGTGTGAAATCATTGGGATTGATACATTAAGGAAGGTTTTGTAAGCACTCAAATTTCCTTTCTGCTGATGCACCATTTCATCAGGGAGAGCACCAGTTCAAAAAACTACATTAACACACATGCACTCCCTGATTTTATGTGTTGCTGCTGTGAACAATTGTTGCTCAAGATAATATCACTTGCCTCTCCCCTTATGAGATGTGTACTTTTCTACTTTAATGTCAGGATGAGTCCTAAAGTTCTCTCTCTACTCTTGAAAAGGCCTTGTTCTTTCTTGAGTACATAACACTCTCTCTTTCCCTCCTCTGAATTTCTGAATAAAGTCCGTTTTTCTGCATAAATAACCCCTACATTTAGCTGAACAGAAGGGTACAAGAACTCACAGAGGTACAGCTCTCCCTAAGCATCTCCAGCTCCCTCAGTTCAAACTATGCATTAATAGCCACACCTATCCTTATCTGCCTTTCTACACTTCACTGAGTACACGGAAATTTCTTTCCAGTTCTCCACATTAGAGCATAGCCTTTCTTATGCCCTCTCTTCCCGCCAACTTCCAAGCTTTTTGAAACAAAGTGGCATATGCAACACGTATATGTATTTGTTAATTACTGAACTTGTGCAAAACTGTGCTATCATTTTCATCGGTTCATGATCCATTATTTGAGTGTTTTAAGAGTCATGCTCTTAACTCATTTTCCCTACCAGTGTGGTGTTTTTAGTATTTGGCTAAATAAATAGCACATATGTTACATTATAGCAGAAATGACTGTCTTTATCTTCCAAATCTTCACCAGCATAAATAGGGGGTACTTTTCTGGAGACAGATCCTGTGAGTTTTGTAGGGAAACTATAATATTCCATGATCAAGAATTTTCTCCTTTCCAAGCAGGACAGACTGTAAAAAGAGATTCGTATGAAGAGGTAAGAACAATGGCAAGATTCTTGGAACTGCAGAAAGAGTTGAAGCAGAGACAAGACAGCTGGTCACCAGGCTATCTTTTCATGTGCATGATGCTATGAGTCTGAGATTCACAGTATCAACTCATCTGAGCTTTGCTTGTAGAGGGCTCAAAATAGCTAAGAGCAGAGGTAAAAACCCTCACCACTCTGTTCTCATTTTCAAAATCAGTATTTTTTATCCAGACAAGCTTGACGATGTCTAATTGCAAAATAAAGATGATGGATCAACTAAACAGAAAGAATTGTGGGGGCGGAGCGATGGTACATCAGTAGGGCATTTGCCTTGCATGAGGCTGACCTAGGATGGACCGTGGTTCGATCTCCAGCATCCCATATGGTCCCCCAAGCCAGGAGTGATTTCTGAGTGCATAGCCAGGAGTAACACCTGAGCCTCACCTGGTTTGGCCCCCCAAAAAGCAAAATAAATAAATAAATAAATAAATAAAATAAGGGAATTTAGGGCCAGAGCAATAAATAGCATCCAAAAAAAAAAAAACCAGAAAGAATTGAGATCCCTCACTCACTGCTCAGAAGAGATTTTAGAAGAAAATGATATAAATTATTTAAAATTAGAGTTATTAAACAGCTGAAAGTTAGTTTCATATAGCAGCTATGCTTTAAGTCATTAATCTCAGAAGCCCATAGTGCTCTTAATATCTATTTACACATATATACAAGGCATACATATACCACAGGTATATCTTCAACAATATTAGAATGTGATTACACCTCTTGACTCAGGTAAGAAATGAGTGCCTAGTTCCAAAGGTTCATGTCTTTCCACATGAAAAAAATGATTCTTTAGTGTTCAAGTCTTATAGAAGAAATACATAGCATTCGTGATCACTGGAGCCATTTATGTTGTGATATATATTTCTTAGAGACTTTTCAAGCAGAAAATAATTATAGACTGGAAAGTAAAAACAAACTTGTAACCTGTGTAATTAATGGATAAGTGGCTACTGATGATCAGTAGTCCTCTGGTATATTATATTGGCACAGGAAGATGTTCCCAAAAAATGAGAAGTAATCTTTATAAGAACCTGTTCTTCCAACCTCTCACTAGATAGATTTTGGCTTAAGCATTTGGCTAAAGGTCCCCCCTGACACTTGTACCTATGGTTACAGAGAACTCTTGGTCAAAGTTCAATAACTCTGAGCAAGGTTCTCATTAGCTCAGTCTGGGTCACAAGAACAGATCATTAGCAGCCACTCTGATCTATGATGTTGGAAACATGCTCCAAAACAATGAGAAGAAGTTTACAGTGATGAAAAACTACCTCAGGACTCTACTATATCCCAAGTATAAGCAGCAACTTATTGGCAAGGGGTAGGTATGAAGTCAGTGCATACAATGAGCCGAATTTATAAATTATAAAGGATAAAATAGAAAACATTAGATTGTACCAATTTGTCAAGCTTCTTTTTTAATTTATTTAAAGAAAGGACATCACATAGTTGACACAATTGATCATAATACATCTGTTTCAGGAAGAACAAAGCCAGTGTTATTTAAAAAATAGAAGGAAAAACTAAAGAGATGGAAGAGAAAGGAAAGAAGAAAAAGTTTAGTATCAAGTATATTTTTGGAAATTATTGAATGACCAATCAACTCATTAAAGCCCTAGCAGAAGGTTTATTAAGCTCTTCTTCTTTTTTTTTTTCAAAAAGATAAGAGTTAAAGAAAAGAAACAGTAAAAAACAGTGTTAAAGTGGCAATTTTTTTTGTTTGCATAGGCCCAGCAAAATATGGGGGAAATGGAAAGAAAAGTTTTTGCCCTAAATACAAGGAGACCTTACCCCTGAAGTTTTCTGGCATAAGAGCAACTATGGGCTCCAGGCATATTAGGTTGTCCAACCCCTGAGTCATTCTCTGTGGTCCCAGTAAAAACTCCCCCACTTCCCCACCCTGCACAACTGCTGTTTTGATGTCTGGTTTCTGTAGCTGAAGAGTCTGGATTCTGTGCATATCCTACATTGAAGTCAGGCTGAAGTGGAGCATCCTCTAGTATCACCTCTAATTTGTAAAACTTCTAATTTAATTATGTGTATATATGTGTAAGCATCCATGAGTGTGTTATAGATGTATATTAGACAATAATGTTAAACACATTTTACTGTGTATTTGGGTTTCAAGATACACGAACAGAAGTGGAAGCTCTAGAGCCCAAGAGTAGTGCTAAAGGAGGTAACAGCATGCACCAAAACCATTAACAATCAATGAACCAAAAATGAGGACAGAGGTGGGAGGTAAGGAACATTGGAGTGGCAATGACAGTATCTTTGTGTGTGTGTGTGTGTGTGTGTGTGTGTGTGTGTATATATATATGTATATACAAGAAACTTTAACACTATATATACATATCTTTGTATATAAAAGAAACTTTAACACTATTGTAATGCTGACGTCTAAACTCTAATACAACTAATGTCACATTTGTTTAATATGTGGATATATGCACCCAACCATTTGTGTAAATAATCAGTGTATATTCCGTGCCTATCCCCATTTCTTCATTTATGTGATTGTGGCTACAGATAGGCCAGAAAAATACAAGTTTCTTTTCAATGGTGCCCAATAATAGTGCCTACAAAATCCATGTGTTTTATCATAAATACCAAGAAATCATATGCTAAATTACCCAACTGTATTAGCTGGAGGTAATTTGCCCATTACCAAACAGCTGCGAAAGAAAAGCCCTTTCTGCTCATGTAAACTCTCATCCTCTAGTAAATGAAACAAGGGAAGCACATTTCCCAGTGGTGTAAAACTCCAGTATTATGAGCTATTCCCCATCTGGGCAACCACTGTCATCAGCCGTAATTATCAGGTACCCATGTAACCATCACTTTCCAGAGATCAATTAAGCAAATCCTCTCTGATCTCCAGAGCAAGTATTCTTGGTTGCCAAGAGTCATTTCATCTCTTTTTTTCCTCGCTGAGTCTGAATTTTACAGCAGTATCAGAGAGACACAAACGATCCTGAGGGTGGGAAAGGATATGGCAATTGAGACACTCACTCACATTAGCAGTGGACTCTTGATGACTAAACCAGTGCTACTCAAAGGCAGATACAATCTCTATGTTGAGTAGGCTAACTCATTAGATAAGAATGCTTTGTTCATGTTAAGATACATAATATCCTTAGTGGCTTTTCAATACCTAAATGATCCCTACCCCCAACACTTTAACCAACTCAAATTTCAGGAGCAATTGTCCAACACCTGTGGTTGAGAAATACTAGGACTCTAAATCAAGGGTCAGCAAACATTTGATGTACAGGAATTCAAGAGTAAATAATCTTTGTGAGTCTCTGATCACTTTTGCAGTTAACTCTGTCACAATGCAAAATCAATCAGGAATCATTGTAAACAAATATGCAAATTTTAATAACGTCTAATCTACACAAAAGGGTGTGGTTTATACTTGCTCATAAATCCTAGCTGCTCAGTGCCTGAAATTTTAAATCCATCATGGCAAGTCTCTACCTGGAGGACTTAGAAAAGACATGAGACATCATGATCATTCCAGACAACATACAACCAGGGACTCTAATTTCAGGTTTCTAGGACCATTTTCACTATTTTATCAAAGGAAACAGAGCAAACATATTCTATCCTCCCTACGCACCTTTGCTCTTTTGTGTGTGAAGGAAGAATATCTGGAGTTAGTACCAACTCTTTATTTAAGAGGTGCAGTTAAGCTGAGCTGGCGCATCTGAAAGGATGAGACCGGAATCCTACAATTCCCTTTAGCCAACTACAGATTTGCTCTACTAATGGGCTCTTGTGTGAATTAATACCTAGTTCTCCTCTTTAAGCTACTTTTAGTCCTGCTTCCTATGACATGCTACTGGTAACATCATAATAAATATATGTTCAGTGTGATAATAAATAAAGCCATATGAGTGAATGGTGTTCCAACAAATGTTTGCTACCACCCAAGTGCAAGTGCTTTTTTTTTCCTGTTAGACAATAGTTTTCCTTGTTGTTGTGAACTATCCACAGCTCTTAATAAATAAGAAAATGGGGAATAGCATATTCATTGCCCTCTCGACCTTTTCCCTTCATCTTCCATCCAGTTGGAACCAGTAGTAGGGTCATTAATAAGGTGGTTCATAAATAAACATCTCACTGTCCTTCACTGAGTGTGTCTATTCCAGCAAAAGAGTTTCCAAGATCCTCAATTCCTTATAAAAGAAATCTATTCTGGAAAAAATAAAGCCACACAACGAAAGCACTCATGAGGTTTCAGCCACTCCCTAGATCCTGCCTTCAAACTCAGTTATGATGCCTGGAGCTGTGGCAACCACTTTAAACCCAGGAGATAACCACCACACATAGGGAGGCTGAGTCATGAGGCCTAATCCAGGAACTCTCTGCCTCTATGTTTAAGTCACTGTCAGTCAAGTATTCCTTTACTTGCAGCTGAAATATCCTAACTGATATAAAAAAGCATAATAAGGAGGATGTTTTTACCCTTAAGATACTGAGGTTATGCATGAATTACTAA
>PVKC010051211.1:0-10461 GCA_004027635.1 Crocidura indochinensis
AGAAAAGAAAAGAAGAGAATAAATTGATATACATATACATGGAGACATCCACTTCAATAATCAATCCGCAATAATAAGATCAACAAAAGATAGATACGTAAATAATGATAAAAAAGATTGTTTGTGCTTGTTATTTATTTTCCCCTCATGCAGATGCACAGTAAATATTGGGGTCATTCGAAAGGAATTTCCTTTGGCTAAGAGATACAGGATTTCTCCACCCTTGCCATATATTGTCACGGGATTGACTACAGACTCCTTTCAGGTTCATTTGCTCTCCCCTAGGTGGTTTTGTGTGGGAGATTTCTGCTGTATCCTGGGTGATAAAATCAGATGACTGTATCTGGAGGTCTTGGCATGCACACGAGCCAAGGGGTTGAACTTCTGCTTACGTTTTTCTGTGTGGTTTTAGTAGTTCTGTTCCCTTAGTGTCGTTTTAATCCATCTTCTGTGATTGGCAGGCCCGGTCTTTGCGCTGGTCCTAGGGAGGGGCCTGGGATAGTGTCTTTCATTATGTTTCCAGGAATCCTCTTCTGTTGTAATAGTCTCAGACAGACCTCTGGAACTAGGGGAAAGTAGTTATGTCGGTTGTAGTTTTGCCCTAGACTAGGGCTTTTTTATTGATCCCAGTATACGTATAGTCTGGCCATGGTTCTGTATCTATTTTTTAATATAAACCTTTCTTTTTTTCTTTTTATTTTTCAGCCACATCTGGTGATTACTCCTGGCTACACGCTCAGAAATCGCTCCTGGCTTGGGGGACCGTATGGATGCCTGGGGGATAGAACCGAGGTCTGTCCTAGGCAAGCACAAGGCAGACTCCTTGTTGCTTGCACCACCACTCCAGACCTTATTATAAACCTTTCTTTTTTTTTCTAGATAAATATCATAAAAATACTAATGGACAGATAAAGAATTAAAAATAAATGTTTGCAATAGAATTTAAGTTTACTATGTTCTAAATTATTTTCAGGGTTGATGAGCTAGTACTTGCCTTACATGCAACCAATCTGGGTTTTTTTTCCCTGCATGGAATATAGTTTCCTAGGCACTGCCAGGGTTAACCCTTGAATACAAGCCCAGATGTAGGCCACAATCACACAGGATCTGACTCAAGAACAACAATAAACAAAGACATACAATACAACCAACTATATCTCTATATTAATTAAACCATACTTTGAACTAAGACAAGTCGCAAAAACTTAAATACAGTTAATAAGTTGAGACAAAATAAACAAAATATTCTCTTAACTAATCAACAGTTGTGCCATCTGTGACTTATTGTTCTCCTGTGTAGATTCCTGCAGTGTAAATTTGGAGGCAGTTTCTAGTCAAAGTAGCTTATTCGAAGAAGGATTATGGTGAAAATAAGCAGAGTTATGGAGTGGAAAAGAACGTTATCAGTAAAAAGAGTTTTTAAAACTTGTATGTGTGCAAGAAACATCAAGCTTATCCCACTCAGGAATACGGAGATCTGTGTTAAGGTGCCAGATAGCTGTGATTCCTTCTATTGGCATTCTTTCATCATTGACTGAAGTAAATTTGTGAGTTCTAAATCAATTCCTTGTTCTACCACTCAGTCCACAGTGGACAGCCTTTCTGGTATGGTTCACTGCAATGTTTTTTGATGACAATTTGAGTTAACAATAATTACGTTTTTTAGAAAACATTAATCTAAGTATGCCTGCTCTGAAATTTAAAATGGTCTCACAATACAATTGTACTGACTTCATATTCTGAGAAATTGCACATCTTGGTCTGAGAGACAGTAGGAGACAGATGTAGAGACACACGCAGACAGATAGATACACACAGACACAGAGATAGAGACAGGACAGAAAGATACAGAGATAGCATCAGATACACAGACACAGAGGCAAAGAGAGAAGAATTTCTCTCTGTGGATGAGAGCATTGATCCTTTATTCTTCACTACAATTTATCATATTCGTCTTGCCCAGTTTATTACAATTATACTTTATGGTCAGCCACATTGCTGTATTGGTATATTGTTTTTAGGAGCAATTTTTTGCTTGAAGTGAGTTTTACCAATGATTTGTCTATCTTATTTATTCTTTTGAAGAACCAGTTTCTGGTTTCATTGCTTCTTTGTATTTCTTTTTTTGTTTTCATATAGTTGTTCAAGTTTGTACTATTTCTTTTCTTTTGCTATCCTTGAGTTCCTTTGTTGATGTTTCTCCATATATTTAAGATGTGAATTTAGGTTGTTGATCTTTTATTTTCTCCTTATATATGCCTTATTACTATGATTTACCCTATAATTACTGCTTTTTCATTGTTATATAGTTATTGGTAACTTGTTTCTTCATTATCATTAGTCTGAAGGAATCTTTTTATTTCTTATTTAGTTTCCCCCTTGATCCTGCTGTTATTAGGAAGCATGCTGTTCAGGAATAATATTCTCAGGAATATTATGAAGCAAATTAGAATTTAATATAAGGCAAAGATAAAATGGTAGTTAATACTGGTTAATATGTGTTTATTAAATAAGACATAATTAAAATTTGCTTTATTTTTATTTGCTTAAGCAAAATCTTCTTAATTTGAAAATAAAATGGGTGTTTCATTAAAACCCTTGATATTGTTTAAGTTATGAATAAGGCCACTGAGAAAGGACTAAGAGTAAATCACTTATTTTTGCATACAACCAAATATAGTTTGATCCTGATCTAGTACCGTGCATCATCAGGAGTAATCCCTGAATGCAGAGACAGGAATTAAACCTGAGAACGAGGGGCCCGGGAGATAGCATGGAGGTAAGGCGTTTGCCTTTCATGCAAAAGGTCATTGGTTCGAATCCAGGTACCCCATATGGTCCCCCGTGCCTGCCAGGAGCAATTTCTGAGCATGGAGTCAGGAGTAACCCCTGAGCACTGCCAGGGGTGACCCAAAAAACCAAAAAACCAAAAAACAAAAAAACCTGAGAACCCTTGGGTATGTCCCAACAATCTTCCCTAAAGAAATAATTAATTAATTAAAATACTATAAACAATTAAGACAACAGTCACTAAATTATTCTTATAAAGATCCTGAAAATAAAATGTTCCTCAGAGAATGAACTTCCCATGTTTTCTTAAAAATGTGAAGATGTTTTCCATGCAATAAAAATAAAATTGTACAAAAAAAAAACATATATCATTTTTTTTGTGTTCTGTGTAGTTGTTTCAAAATTTCTCAAATTTCCAAACTCTCTTTGAACTCCTAAACTAGAAACTAACATATATTAAAATAAAAGCATTCTTGTTTGGGAAACGAGGGTAGGAAAGAGTGTTCATGTTCAATAGAGAACATAGGCTCCTTTGGAGTAGAAAAAGTTGAATGCACATCCCAATATTATAAGCCATAAAGTAAGCATGGAGTCAAGCAGCTCTAAAGCAGTCTACTTGCCCAGACTGAGGAAATGGGAGCTGTGCCCATTGCCAAGTTAGTTTATATATATTTTTCCCAAACTGCTACCCAAATTGTATTTATAGGAATCTTGCCAACGGGAAAATGTGTAGATGTTGATGTCCCTCTCCCCGTTTTTATTAGTGTACTATTCTTAACATGGCCTTTGTTTTCTAAAGGTGGAGCCGCACTCTAAAGAGTTGAGCCATGCTCAGGGCCCAAAATTTTGGATTGTAATGATTTTCAGAGCTTGTCTCCTCCTCCAATAGATCTTATTTCTCAAGAGCCATATGCTTTTGCGGTGATTTTGGTTTTAGAGAGGGTTTTTTTCTCCTTAATATTACCATCCCTACCCCTACTACCATCACCATCTCTACAATTGCAAAAACAGAAACATACAGAATAATGTCTGAACAATATTTTAGATGATGGATTCTAGCTAAATTGACATAAAACTGAACACACATATTTTTTCCTGAAATCTTTTATAACTTAAACATGGACTTTGTATATTACTTTGTAAATACTAATTGGGTATATATAAATATAGATAGTTGTTATCAAATACTAAATACATAGTTTAACAAATTAATCCATATATAAAATATTAACTTCAAAATATGTTAGGTGTATATTAAAATGATAAAAAAGCTTTTATTTATAGTTCCATAAATCGGAAAGCACAAAATTGCTCTGCAAATTTACTATATGTGTTAAATTGCAATATATACTGCACATATTGTTGAAGTAGTGTCTCAGTTAAGAAAGAGTCAAGAGGGGCCCGGGAGATAGCATGGAGGTAAGGCATCTGCCTTTCATGCAAAAAGTCATCGGTTCGAATCCCGGTGCCCCATATGGTCCCCCGTGCCTGCCAGGTGCGATTTCTGAGCATGGAGCCAGGAGTAACCCCTGAGCACAGTCGGGTGTGACCCAAAAACCAAAAAAAAAAAAAAAAAAAAAAAGAGTCAAGAATTAAATGCTATCTCCTTTTCTCTCTCTTTATAATGTCTATAGGGATAAAGGCGCCTGCCTTGCCCTTGCTAGCCTAGGACAAACTGTAATTCGATCACCCGACTTCCCATATGGTTCCCCAATCCGGGAGCGATTTCTAAGCGCATAGCTAGGAGTAACCCCTGAGTGTCACCAGGTGTGCCCCCCAAACAAACAAACAAACAAACAAAATTTCTATAGCGTCAAATAAAAACATCTACTAATCACAATTTTTTTCAGTGAAAGTCTACAAAATAAATGTTATGAATGTATAAATTATATCATTTTACAAATTGTTCTCCTTAGTTTTTGTTTGTTTGATTATTTGTTTTGTTTATGGTCACACGCTGCAGCGCAGGGTTACTTCTGGCTCTGTGTTCAGAAATCACTACCTACCCTGCTTGGGGGACCATATGGGATGCCAGGAATCGAACTGGAGTCTGCCCAAAGTTGGCTGCGTGCAAGCAAACATGCTATCGCTGTTATAGCTCCAGCCAAAAATTATTTTCCTTTGTGATCATGATTTTGTTCATCAGGATTCCGCTTGATGAAGCAACTAGTATTATTGTGATTTAAGAAATGACCAAGATAATTTATCAGAATGGTTTTTATAAAACATTAATTGTTAGGTTTTAAATAAAAAGTCCTATATAATATTAGAGTTATAATATCTATTTCTTATATATTGCAAGATTACCTGAAATTCCTGTTACTTCTAAAAAAGCATTTGTTTCTATGTGTTTTCAATGACATCCAATGATTTTCAAACTTATTTATCTTGGTGCCATAAATAAATAATCTGCTTTGGAAAACTAAATAGATTTTTATCTTTGAGCAAGTGATTAATTAAAACAGCATATTTAATGTTTATGATGTTTATTGAGGTATTAGTATAAAAAATCTGATTACATATGAGGTATAGGTTTGAGTATAAAGAAATTATAGCCACGGTATGCATATTGTTTTTATAGGCCTCGAGATGAGAACACTTTATTTTTTATTTGGTTTTTGGACCACACCCTGTGACGCTCAGGGGTTACTCATGGCTATGAGCTCAGAAATTGCTCCTGGCTTGGGGAACCATATTAGACGCTGGTGAATCAAACCTCGATCTGTCCTAGGCTAGCGAATGCAAGGCCTTACTGCTTGCTCCATGGTTTAGGTCCCTAGATGAGAAAACTTAAGAATTGTAGCATGTTTGACTACAAAAACAAAAATTAAATGTTATATTGCTTCTCCACCATGACTCAATACATAATTTAGAGTATAAGTATGATAAATATAGTAAAAATATTGATTAAATTTATATTATATAATTATACCATATCAAAAGACAATGCTTTCATTTAAGCCATCACTTTAATCACAGATAGCTAAAAATATATTTTAGTTATTTTTTGACCTGAAATTTTAATTCATAGGGCTAAATTCTTATTTTTGTCAGAATAATTTATGTTCTTCTGTCTGAATTTTTTTTTGATAATTCAGATAATTATAAAGGCTTTTTGAGGGATATACCCAACACTACTCAGGGCCTGCTTCTGGTCCTGAACTTAGGAATTAATCCTATAAGGGCATCAATGTCATGTGTGGTGCCAAGGATTTAACCCAGGTTTACTGCATCAAGGCAAATGCCTATCTATAGTATTTGCCTGCCCTCATTTCAGGTAAATTTTTTTTATAACTTCAAATAATGAAAATTGACAAAGTATATAGTACTTCATACTTGGGGCCAGAAGTAACAATAATATTAAATTGTGGACTTCTTTTTTGGGGAGTGGGGGTCACACCCGGCAGTGCTAAAGGGCTCTACGCTCAGTAGTCACTCCTGGCAGGCTCAGGGGACCATATGGGATGCCGGAATTCGAACGACAGTCCTTCCACATACAAGGCCAATGTCGTACCTCCATGCTATCTCTCCGGCCTCTAAATTGTGGACTTCTTACTACTTTAGAATATGTACAATAATTGAACAAAATGTATTATTGAAAATAGACACACACATACTTTTTTTCCTGCTGCTAAGATGTACATAAATAAATGTACACAAAATATTGTGTGTAATTTATTTCACCAAGCTTCTAGAGCCAATGACCTGGAAATCAGAGCTCGTGTTTAAACACAACTGACAAATGCTTAAATAACTCCTAGTCATATACATTCTGGTGGCCTCCTTGTACCTCTCAAAAGAAGTGATGAGAAAATGCATGTGCATCTCTTCCATCTCCCCTGGCATACATCCGTAAGATCTGTCATATCAAATATACCAGCCAGGTTAAGCTTATAATACCAGGGATAAGAATGTGCATGAAGTAAGTGGTCTGGATAAATTTTGTCACAGAGCAGCATTACAAGGGAGAGACTTTAAAACATTTAAATTTCAAATACATATTAGTCTTGGGCAGGCAGAGGCTTTATACATGAGTTAACAGAGCTTTGCTTCCTGTGAAAAAGATTCTGGTAGGTGTTTGCTATTTAAATCTTTTCAGGTAATTAGTCCCTCTGGTACCTTACATTTCAGGCTCCAGCTGTTCATGCTAATGAGATGTTACATGGTGTCAGGAATTCCCATCCTCCAGCATTAAGTAGTTAACCAGTAATGGGTGTTTGAGAAGCAGGCACATATATAGGGAGGTGATGAACAACTTAAACTTAATTATCACTGCTTTTATCTACAAAAAAGGAGCAAGTGTTATATATGGTATTACAATGAGTAGTAAGATTCAGTCTTATGAAGAATATTTCAAAGAGAGGGAACAGTATATGGCTAACATTTTAGCCATATTCTGAGAAAAAATTATTTATTTGCATATACTACCTAATTGTTGAAACTGTTACAAATGAAAATATCAATGTTACTGAATGATTTCATTTCACATATCACATTCAATATATTTACATGAAAAATTCTATTTGACCAATATAGTAGTAAAATAAAATTATGAGATTCATATTCAGTGCAATATAGTTTTTTTTTTTGGTTTTTGTTATTTTAGGTCACACCCAGCAGCACTCAGGGGCTACTCCTGACTCTACACTCAGAAATCGCTCCCGGCAGGCTCAGGGGACCATATAGGATGCTGGGATTCGAACCACCATCCTTCTGCAAGCAAGGCAAACGCTTTATCTCCATGCTATCTCTCCGACCCCAGTGCAATGCAGTTTTTATATCATAACTTTTCTGATGTAGTCTATTAATGAGTGTGTTGCAGCTTTACAAACTGATTTTTTGTACACTGATTTTGAAATTTAATTTTTTTGCACATCATGGATGTTACAAAAATATCTCTATGACTCATTATCTGAGATTACATCTTTGAAGCACCATTTCTTCGTTTTAATCCTTGACTCTATTTTTTTATTCATATACCTTCTTACAAACATGATTATAGATGAGTTTCGGTCATAAAAAGAAAACCTCCATTCACCAGTGCAGCATTCCCACCACAATGCCTTCTTCCATCACCCTCCTGCCCCACTCCTTTCCTATAATCGAGACAGGCATTCTCCTTCTCTCACTGAAATTTAATTTTTAACTCAATTTTAAAGCCAGTATACACTTTTTTGGGGGATGGGCACACCCCTTGATGCTCAGGGATTACTCCTGGCTATGCCCTCAGAAATCTCTCCTGGCTTGGGGGAGGCCATATGGGATGCCGGGGGATGGAATTGCAATCTGTCCTAGGCTAGCACTTGCAAGGCAGATGCCTTATCTCTAGCTCCACCTCTCTGGTCCCAAGACAGTATATACTTTGTAACTAATGAATTAATGTTTCATTTTTACTGAATATTTTATGTATATTCAAATGGTTTTCCATCTATAAAATTTATATTTTAATAGTTCAGTTATTAATGCACATATTTAAGTTTATTATCAAGTGATAAATGTATATCTGGTGACAAAGCAGTAGAGAGTGATATGGGGATAAACTACTGAGTCAATAAACTGGACTACTGACTGGAGGTTAAAAGCAAATTTATTGGCCTTCTTTCTATAGGCAGTGGATTTTGGGAAGATTTGCCTTATTAGAAAATCTGAAGGTAGAAGAGGATCATAAAACAATAAGAAAAAAAATTAAAGAATAAGAACAAAGCTATGGTATTTGCCTACTGAGGGAGACATGCAAGATGCTTATGTAAGATGCTTACATAAGGCATGGTCTAATTGTAAACAAATAGGACTATATTTAGACTCCAATTCTTAAGTAGAATCTAAAACATAAAGCTTATATTTTCTTTTTAGGATAACAATGAAAATAAAAGTTTTATGGGTCACTCAGATTTCCGCTAAAATGTTAAATCTTCTTTTTTACCAAATTGTGTATTTATAGAATTTCTATAATCCACGCATTTTCTTAAGTGTATTAGCATAGAATTATTCATATTTTTAAATTTCTTTATGAAAGAGAAGAATTTTTTTGAAAAATATTTTTTCAATGTATATGGATTTATAATCATATAATGTCAGGAGTTTAGCTTTAATCACCTATATGGTTATAGGTGTCTCAACCTCCATAATACATTTTATTTTATTTTATTTTTATTTAATTTGTTTTGGGGCCACACCTGGCGGTGCTCAGGAGTTTCTAGATTTATATAGACTCAAAAATTGCTCCTGGCACATTCAAGAGATGTGGGATGGGATGCTGGGCATAGAACCCAGGTCGGCAAATGACCTTTCCACTGTGTTACTGCTCTGGATACACAATATATATATTAAAACATCTTTTATAGGTGGGATATAAAGATTATAGTCAGAAAAACCACCAAAATAACCAGAATTGTTTCTACATAGGGAAAGTTATTGCATTTGACTAGGATGGACCTTGGGAATACTGTGAGAGAAGTAGGAACTCGGAATGAATGATTTTTGTGTTGAAATATTTTATCTTTGAAACATAGTATTCAATATCATGAATTCTTGTGCCTTAATGTTATTATTTGAGAGGAATACACCTGGAAGCGTTCTGGGGTTACTCCTGGCTCTGCACTCAGGAATAGCTCCTGGCAGACTCTGGGGATCATATACTAGGAATCAAACCCAGGTTAGTTACAGATCAGTAGCATCTAAGGCAAATGCACTGCCCACTGTACTATTGCTCCAGTTCTGACAATGGTAATTTTTTTTTAATTTTTGGGCCAAATACGATGATGTTCAGGATTACTCATGACTTATGTGCTCAGAAATCAAACCATACGGGACGCTGGGGGATCAAATCGTGGTCAGTCACATGCAAAGCAAAAGCCCTACCACTGCGCCATTGCTCTGGCCCCAATAATGGTATGTTTTTTTTTTTTTTAAGAGAATAGCTTTGAAAAGAAGGTTATACATTCTTCATGGAAATCCTCTTGACCTGGAGTTCTGTACATACATAAAAGATAACCTGAGTGTTGCCCCTGGGAAATTTTGTCTAGGATTCTTGAAAGTCTTTGAATATACTTTTATCAGTATTTGTAAAAATTCCAGTAGCTTCTCTGCTCCACCCTTTTTTGGCGGCTGCCTTGATTTCTATTTTTAGGTGATTACTCAGTTCACTCATGTCCAAAGAACTCAAGATTTGCATCTCAAACAGAAGGTATTCCTCATGTCTCTGGCTACTTAAAAGATTGGCAATTTCATTATTTGTCTATGTTTTTGGAAATATTTTGTTATAACCTTTTGCTATGATAGTATTATTAGTTAATATGGAATTAGAGAAATAAAAGACTAAAATGCACACAGAAAAACAACTCAGTGAGTTGATTGCTTATTTACATGCAAGAAGATGTCTGGGCTCAATTCTACCTCTTGAAATTCCTGATCCACTTTGCACATCCAGGAACAACCTCCAGGCACTGAATTAGAAGTGGCCACTGACATTGAGACAAAAGGCATCTTCAAGGAGGAAACTACACTTTCCAAACAAGTGAAAGCAGAGATCAACAGATGGGAATACATTAAACTCAGAAGCTTCTGCACCTCAAAAGAAATAGGGCCCAGGATACAAGAGTCACCCACTGAGTGGGAGAAACTATTCACCCAACACCCATCAGATAAGGGGCTAATATCCAAAATATACAG
>PVKC010051212.1:0-10448 GCA_004027635.1 Crocidura indochinensis
CCTTACAACCTTCCTGAGTATAAAGTTTGCATTATCTGATATTAGTATGGCCACTCCAGCTTTTTTATGGGTGCTGTTTGCTTGGATAATTTTCTTCCAGCCTTTTATTTTGAGTCTATGTTTGTTCTGACTATTCAGATGCGTTTCTTGTAGACAGCAAAAAGTTGGATTGAGTTTTTTGATTCATTTAGCCACTCTGTGTCTCTTAACTGGTGCATTTAGTCCATTTACATTGAGAGAAAGAATTGTCCTGGGATTTGATGCCATCTTTATATTGAAAATTGGTGTGTCTTTTAGTTAGTTTTGTCTTGAATTAGGTCTTTCAGTTTTTCTCTTAAGCGTGGTTTTGTGTCTATAAAGTTTCTGAGCTGTTTTTTGTCTGTGAAACCATGTATTCTTCCATCAAACCGGAAAGTGAGTTTTGCTGGGTACAGTATTCTAGGTGAAGCATTCATTTCATTCAGTCTTGTCACAGTATCCCACCACTGCTTTCTGGCCTTGAGTGTTTCAGGTGACAGGTCTGCTGTAACTCTCAAGGATGCTCCTTTGAATGTAATTTCCTTTTTTGATCTTGCTGTCTGCAGGAGTATGTCTCTATCTGTGGGATTCGTTATTGTGACTAGGATGTGTCTTGGGGTATTTTTTCTGGGGTTTCTTTTGGTTGGTACTCTTTGGGCTTGCAAGGTTTGATCACATATATTCTTTAGTTCTGGAAGTTTCTCTTTAATGATATTCTTGACCGTTGATTCTTCCTGGAAATTTTCTTCCTGGGTCTCTGGGACTCCAATGATTCTTAAGTTGTTTCTGTTGATCTTATCATAGACTTCTATTTTCATCTGTTCTCATTCTTTGACTATTTTTTCCATTGTCTATTCATTTGTTTTAAGTTTTTTTTCCAGTCTTTCCCGATGTATGGAATTGTTATTTATCTCACCTTCCACAGCACCAATTCTATTCTCAGCTTCTTCTACCCTGGTGTTGAGATCATCCATTTTACCATTCAATTCAATTACTGAGTTTTTCAGGTCTGTTAGTTGACATGTTATTTCAGTTTGGAGTTTTGTGATTTCTGTCATTATATTTTCTTGTTTCTTATTAGTGTTCTGTTCAACTCGGTCCATGGTTTCTTTGAGCTCTTTCAGCATCTTCCATATTGCTTTTCTAAAGTCCTTATCTGAGAGATTGATAAGTTCGTTGGTCATTGTCTGGTCATCAGTATTGTCTTCTTTGTTCTCTGTGTCTGACGCTGGCCCGCGTTGTTTCCCCATTGTCACACTAGTATTGTGTGTTTTTCTATGTGTTGCAGTGGTATTCATTGGGTTAATGATGTGTGCAGCCAGACACCTCTGGTTCCGCCCTTTCTGGGTGTGTCGATTTACCTACAAGGGAGTGGAGTCCTCTGTGGATGAGGCCTCTCAAAGGATCAAATCTTGGGTCTAGGCCCACTGCAAAGAAGACATTCCAGAGAGAAATGCTGTACTTCAGTGATCCAGCACAGTCCTTAGTGTGATTTTTTTCTCTTCTTCTTGCAATGATGTTCTTTCCTTAGAAAGAGCACACGGCAGCGTAAAAAAGCAGAGCTAAGTGCTCTTTAGCAGCCTCTTTTCAGCCCACACCCATGAGGTCCAGACGACAGGAGAGGACAAATAAAAACAAAGAAAAGACTGGATTCACAGTTCTTCGCATTCAGCCCCACTAGGCAGGCGTGGATTTGCAGAAATTCCCAGCCTGACATCACAATCAGGGGACCGTGCTTTTGCAAAGTGAGAAAATCTTGTTTTTAAAAATATCATTTTTCCATGCTTTATAACACTGACAAAGTTTAACGCATACAACATCTAGGGAAGCATTATTTTGTTTGGTATATTTTTATTCACACCTGGCATTCCTTGGGGGCTGCTCATGTGATATTAGGTATTGAACCTGGATTTTGGCATCCAATTCATATATTGTTTGTAATCATTTCATTTTGACATCTCTCTGACCTCTCAGAAAAAAGTATTCTCAATGCTTTAAGAAATGCAAAACACATAGAAATCACATAAGAGCATAGCATAGCATAACATATAACATCATATCATATTACATAATGTTCTTTCATTTACATAATGTTCATTTACATAATGTTCTTGTTGTTGTTTTAAATTTCATCGTAACAAAACATTTAAACAAAGAGAGCTTCTCCATTTATTAAATTTAAAATTGAGTGAAGGGTCAACTTACTTCAAAATTCTGTAATTTTTTTTTTCAGAAGGATATCGCAGAGCACATCTGAGTAGTTTTTCAGTGCCAACTGGAGTTCTGATTGATATCATGTAGCAAGGTAGAATAACTTACAATCGACTCGTGCTATACCATAAATTTATGAACTTTAAAAATGTACTCACTGCCTCAAGAGTAAAGTTCTATCAATACAGAAATTTTATAGGAAAGGATACTAAAGATTATAAATGTGAAACAAGCAAAATTTAGTCATTAGATTTGTTACAAGTTAAGAAGCAAAACTTAAAGACTATATACTGCATGAGGTGATTCTTAATGTGAAAATATACATAATACAAATAGATGTCACATGTTAAATTGATGAGGAAAAATAAATATTATTTTTAAGTACAATGATGGAGACGAGATGGAGAGAGGTAGTACAGAGTTAGCACATGTGAAATCCTAGATCAAGACCTTGTGTCTTAGGGTTCTCAAGCACAGCAAGATGCAGTCCTGAAGACCTTCAAAGTAGACTTCCATTATTTGAAACAGTAGGGCCCATGCTGCTCTGGATTTTCAGGTTGTAAAATTAAACCAATTTTCCCAGTTAGGTAAGAATCAGAGGGAGTGACCCTTGACACACTAAGCTTTATTTGGAGACCTGCTCAACACACACACACACACACACACACACACACACACACACACACACAGGAATAGTTTAAAAATGACTTTCCTGGAAAGTGAGAAAATCTGATCTAACATCTAAGTCATTTCAAACAATAGTGCATTTTATATACAGCAATATTTTTAAACCATCACAATTAGTTATGATTTTTATGTATAGATATTGGTAGCTACTTGTGAGTGTATTGCTTTAACTTTTCAAATAAAAATAAGTGGGGTTCTGTGTGGTATGGGTGTTTATTTATTATTTACTTATCTTCCATATAAGGATTCTTGGAGACTTAGGTTCCAGTGATGCTAAAAGCGAGGTAAGTTATGTCAAATATCAATTCCTACACAAAATGCATGAACTGCACTCATTTGAGCTATTTACTATAAGAACATTTTACTGTACTTAATGTAAATTCTGTTCGAGATCGCTTAAGTCTATGAAAATAACATAATATGCATTTTTTTGGTGATAGAAATTTCTACTAAGTTAGGTAGAATAGGTGAACAATAAAATTGTTGTTACTTTTCTCATCTGTCTATGTTTCCTTTACTACTTATTTACTCAAAATTTAATATACAGATAAATGATTACTATATCAAACTTTATTATTTTTGAGTAATGTATGATTTGGTTCGGAATAAGTAAAAAGACTTGAATAAAATATATTGAAAGTTCTGTTGAAAACTTTACCCTAATTCTGTTAGGAGTTATCTAGCAGTACTGACATGAGAAAAGTAATTAGAAATAAGGTATATAAAGTACAGCAAGCTTTGCCTTAATAATATTCATATTAAAAGTAATTTCACAGAGAATCAGGTGAAAATGCTTTTTATGACTATCCATGATACTTGATTTTATAATCTTTAGAGAAGCCTGTAAACATAATTTAATTGCCTTCTGAAGCTAATTTTTTTGAATTCTATTTCAATCAGCAAGTGACTCAAATATTGAAATGATATCTTCACTCTACATCCTGTTTATTTTCATGATCAGCTCTTGAAAAATCTCTTTCCCACTAATTATCATCCTCTAGGAATGCATCTGATAACATTCATAGAATTCAGATAGTGGAAAAATGCTGACATATCGTGTGCTTTATTTTCTTATTGTATTGGCAAAAGGACTAAAAATAAATAAACTAGAAATGAGTAATAGAAGATTCAGAACCAAGTGCAAGTCTTTGATAACTTAGTCCACACCCTTACTATTGCTTTAAACTTCTTTACCTATACCTTTTTTTCAAGGTCAAATGAATCCTCTTATTATAATTATAGTATCCTCATTATTAAACTTAGTACCAAAAATAGGAAAAATGACTGCAATCTTCATTCAATGAAACATATGAAGAATACTAGCAATGCAAATCATAGGGAAATTTTAAATATCAATTATATAAATTCTCAGCAGTAATCAAGATGAAAAACTCAAATTCTTAATTTATTAAGAAATAGTATGAAGTCTTATTAGTGACCACATAGTATTCCTCTTTGCATTATCACTGAAGGTGAAACAAGTCACTGAATAATTTTTAAATGCATAATTTCCCTTAATGTGCTAATTTTGAAGTATTTCTAATTAGAATTATATGAACTAGTATGAAATTTAAAGGGTTCTTTGGATGATTATTCTACAAGGCAAGTTGTGAAGCAACAATAATGTGAATAAGGCAATTCAGTCTGTGTTGTCCATTAAAAAAAAGATCCATAGAACATATAATAAGTCCAGCTAAGAAAAATATTTTAAAATTGGCTGTTGTTCACTGCCTGGAAAAGTTTTCTAATAGGTCATTCTCTCCTTGACATCTTGTCTATAAGGTCACCAATGTCTTTAGGAAAAATACTATATCTGATATCTTATATAGACTTTCTAATTTTACAAATCATGGATAACATTTTGCAACAATATTTTATAACAGAATAATTTTATAATTGAGGAAATAGAGTCAATAAGGAACTAGTTCCGGATGAGGTTAAGTGATTTATTTTCTCGAACATTGCTAATATATTAGCCAATATAGTAATTAAAACACACAATTCTAAATATCACAGGTCTAAGCAAGGATTTTACTTTTTTCCCCTCAAGGATTACTTTGTTCAGAGTGTTGTTGTCAGACTCCTCTGCCCTTGAAGGACACTAAAACGAAGACAGATTAAGTTATTAAGTTATTATGGAGGGCCTAATCAATTGGACAATGCTCCCTGCGATAGGGATGAAGCTTAAGTGATAGAAAATATGCCTTGAATGCATATGATTCTGGACTTGAGCCCCAGTAACACAGAGTCTCAGTTTAGTGCTGGGACTGATCTACAAAGACAAACAAATAATATGAAGGCATTAGAGCCCTCAGCAAAGAAAGAGAAAACATAGTAATGCAGAAAATTTGATTACATTTAAATTAGAAAAGTGATATTTTCTTCTTTACTTGATCAAGAATGATTTTGTAAAAGTTTCACATGCACATACACATATTTTCTCCCCAACACCCCAAGGAAAAAATAAAAATGTTATCATATTTTGGATAACTGACAACACATTTGTATAGCTAGATACATCAAATATTTTATTTTAAACTTTTATTTAACTTACCTTTATATAGTCAAAATAGTTTACAGATTAGTACTGTTAGATTGAATCAGTGATTCTACCAAACTAGGGAAATAAATTTCATCTTCTCAATGATCATAATAAACCAGTATCATTTATAATTTCATTAAGTTATCTTGAAATTGATGACTATAATTATCCCCCATTATCACCAGCAATATCACACTGGTTCAAGATTTGCAGCATTTTATTCATTAAAAGTTTTTTTTTGTTTGTTTCTTTTTTGGGCCACTCAGGTGACACTCAGGGGTTACTCCTGGCTATGAACTCAAAAATGGCTCCTGGCTTGGGGTACCATATAGGACACTGGGAGATCAAACTGTCTTTTGTCCTAGGTTAGTGAATGCAAGGCAGATGCCTTACTGCTTGCACCACCACTTCAGCCCCTCATTAATATATTTTATCTATTAAAATACTACTGTATGTTAATTTTAAGTACTTTAGGTTATGATAAAAAACAAAATTGGTGGGGCCGGGCGGTGGCGCTGAAGGTAAGGTGCCTGCCTCACCGCGCTAGCCTTGGACGGACCGCGGTTCGATCCCTCGTGCCCCTTATGGTCCCCCAGGCCAGGGGCGACTTCTGAGCGCATAGCCAGGAGTAATCCCTGAGTGTCACTGGGTGTGGCCCAAACACCAAAAAAATAAAAAAATAAAAAATAAATAAAAAATAAAAAAACAAAATTGGTGAACATACTCTACATTCAAGCAAGAAGAACAAAATCATAATTTAAAGAATGCGCTAGCATGCCAAATGCTTTCAGGAACTAAAGTGGAACAAGTTATAGGACTTGCGTGTGTTTGTTGGAGATAGATGTTTGTGATTTTAAATTACCAGGTAAGTCTTCAGTAAGATGCTGGCACTTGAGTGAAGATTTAAAAGTGTTTTGGGAATTAACCCTGAATTTATGGGGCAAAGGTCCTAAGATGTGAATATACCTATCATATGTGAGGATCAGCAAGAAATCTAGTAGGTCTGAAATTGAGAAATTGGAAGTATAAATATAAAAGAAGAGGTCAGGCAGGTGACAGGAACATGTAGTCATTCATTGTAAGGATTTTACTGTGAATTATTTGGAGAATCATTACAGATGTTGAACAGAAAAGTGTTATTACAAGTATTGAAATGATTTGGTATTTAGAAAAAAAGTTCCAACTTCTGCATTGTGATTATTTTATAGGAGACAATGACAGAATCAGAAGAGTTGGTGCCAGAGTGGTGGCACAGAGCGGTAAGGCGTCTGCCTTGCTGGTGCTAACCAAGGACTGACCTTGGTTCAATCCCCCTATCTCCCATATGGTCCTTCAAGTCAGGAATGATTTCTGAGTGCATAGCCAGGAGTAATCCCTGAGCATCACCAGGTGTGGCCCAAAAAACCAGAGAAAAAAAGGAATAAGTAGACTTGATCTTATTATAAAAATAACATTTCTTATTCTATCTATGAAAATATGCTTTATTCTTGAACTTTATGCTTTCTTTAGTTTACTCATCAAGTTTATATCAATTGTTTCTTGAAATAAAATTGACCATGTAACTTTTCTATATGAAAAATGTAATGGTTACTGAATAGTTATAGATCAATGTCTCACCTCTTCCTACAAATTTCTTCAAAATATTACACCCGTCTATTTTCCAGATTAATCTCTAACTCCTTTCCCTGCTCCTGATGCCTTTGTTTTGGTGATAAAAGAGCAATTGCTATTTCTGAACATTCCATAATTTATTATGTCTTTGAGCCTTTGTGCTGGCCATTCCCCCTAGTATGAAACTAAATTTTTTTCAATTACTGACTTGTGAATTTCAAATGCTCTTTTGAGATTAGCCTAAACAAGTCTTTTCTTCTGACATTTTGTTTACTTGTGACTTTATATTATAAACTAAAACTTTCTTTAGTACCTTCAATAAACCTTTACATATATTCCTTCTATAGTATAATTATATAGAATAATTTCTTTATTTATTTATGTAGATAGATTATGAGCTTTATGAGTGTAGAAAATATGACCACCTACTTTTTATTCGATATCTTGAGATATAACTCACCATACATTAGATATTGAATTATTTTATAAAATCAGTAAAAGTTATTTTAGCATGAGGTATACTATAACGTTATGCATTTAATAGTTATTCAAATATAAAGTTGAAAAATTAAGTCATGAAGAAATTTAAAGTGGCATAGTCACTTTTACTTTTAGACATTTGTTAAATAAAATTTAATCAAAATCCGCATCTCAAATAATCAATTTGATAAATCATAATGTTTGCAGAATGCTTTATTTATTATAACTACACAACTTTCTTGTGTTTAGGGATCATGTTCAACAGTGCACAGAAATTACTACTGGTTCTTCACTCAAGGATCACTCCTTGAGTCTGGATACCATTGGGGGTGCCATGGATAACCCAAATTATCAGCATGAAAGGAAGTGTCCTTACCCACTGTATTGACTCTCTGACCATTAAAATAACATTTTAAATAAAAAAGAACTTGTTATTCATTGACCCACCTGATTACAACAAAATAAATACATAGTACTTCCCTCCAAAAATATTCCTTAAAAAAGATTAAAACACAAAAGACCTACATTGTTAAATGAGATGTGCATAGCAAATCATAGAGAAAGGATTTCTATGTAACTGGCCATAAAACCTGCTTCAATTCTGGACAACTGAAAATGTGGAGAAAATTAAAATGTCTATGATCTTGTTGGCATGGGGATGGGAACTTAGTCCCAATATAAAAATAATAAAGCTTTAAATTTTGCATTGTTCCTCAATGTGATCACCTACATAATTTTCTAAATAAAAGCATAAATAAAGAGTGAAGTTTTATTCTCATCACCCATGAAAAAATATGTTGAGACAATAATTAGAAGAAAAATAAGTACCTGAAGAATACATAAGGGAATTTTATTATATTAAACAGCTGTAATTTTTTGCAATTATTATTAAAAGCATACTACACCCTTCTCCTCTAAAACAAATAGAAGAGATTAATTTCCAAGTTAAGAGTTTTTAGGGGCCAGAGTGATAGAACAAAGGTAGGGCTTTTGCCTTGCATGCGATCATCTGGGAGAAAGCCGGAATTAATCCCAAGCATCCCATATAGTCCTGTATGTAGAGCATGCCAGGAATAAAACCTGAGCACTTCCTGGTTGTGGCCCAAAAATCAAAAAAAGTAAAATGTTTTCAGTTAGGTAAAGTTTCTGAAAATGTTTGTCTTGTCCTAGGTTTGTTTGAAAGAATATTACTAGAAACAAATCTCCTTCTTTGTGAGGTCCAAGGTAATGATATGCTAAATGTAAAGTATTAACCACTTTACAGCCATATCAGCAGGGAGTTTACTGGACTGATTGCAGACAAGAAAATTTATGGAAAACGAGTGAGAAAATATGGCCCCACTATAGATAAATTGGGAGGGCAAGTTGAAAAATCTAAATTTAAACAACCAAAAAACCAGATGGCTCAGAGGGAATTTAATTGTCATACATAAAATTTAATATGGAACAGACACCATCTAGGTAAAATAAAACTCAGAGGGTAGCAGACAAAACAGAGTGACTAAGATTTCAATATATTCTGCATTTTCCACAAAAAATTCCAATTTTTCCATTGGTTTATTAATTAACATCATAAAAAGCAGAAATGAAAAGGGTCATGTGAAAAATATTTCAAAACAATTTTTGAGAAATAAAGTTTTGAATTAAAAACTGTAAATGCAGTCTCAACTCTTAGTTTCCTGTTATTTTATATCCTCGTGTAATTTCAATTCACTTTAATGACAGGTTAGAGACTAAAGAAGACATTATAATAAAATAGAAAATGTAGTCATATTCATCTCAATAATGTTAACTGAATTTTTCAAAGTATAACATTGATTAAAATGTGAAATGAAGAAATTAATACATCCATGAAATTAGATTTTGTCACTAGTATGATTTTTTTTTCTTTTTTCTTTTTTTTTTTTTTGGTTTTTGGGCCACATCCGGTGACGCTCAGGGGTTACTCCTGGCTATTCGCTCAGAAGTCACTCCTGGCAGGCACGGGGGACCTTATGGGGAACAAGGGGATAGAACCGCGGTCCGTCCAAGGCTAGCACAGGCACCTTACCTCCAGCGCCACCACCCGGCCCCCTAGTCTGATTTTTTGATGCAAATTATAATACTTTATGCTCATGTCTCAATTCAAAAACAATAATTTATGAATATATGTTTTTAGAAAGCCATAGTATTGACTTTATATTCAGAATATTTTTACTAGGAAATAGACAATGGGATTCATTTTGATTTTTATCTTCAAATCTCTATGTGGAAGTCCTATCTGTTGCTTAACTGAGTGTTAAGTGATACTCAAAAGAACTCCTTTTACTGTCTAAAAATTTTATAATACTATACAGCAACCAAACAAAATGTGATGCCTGTAGGTCCCACACTCAGTGCTTCTCATTCAGCTTTCCTAGACTTCTATGTAAAGACATTGAATCCTAATCTAGGGAGAAACAGAAGTTCAGTTTCTAAAGCTGTAAAGGTCCCTTTTCCAAAGTTCTATCATTGTATGTGTATGTGTATGTAGGGGGGTGTTAGAGGTGTATTTGGGGCTATTATAAAATTGAGTTTTTCTATGGAAAAGAAAATTGCCTCCTATTATTAGTAAGCTATATAATAAGAAATAAAACTAACCATTTTTAGGCGTTTGTCAGATGTTATTTCTTCTCTCTTCTTTGTGTCTCTTTCAACAAATTCCTCTAAACACTCTGTCACCCACATTTCACAGTTGTATACCTTGAGACTAGTTTAACACATATTTTCTGATGGTTGTCTGAACTTAGCACTACTACTTAAAGCTATAAGACAATTTTCTACATGTGAAACTTATGAGCATCTAACTTTGGTCTCACCATGCACTTTCTACTTTTCCTTTCTTTTCACAAACTACCCAGTAGGAGCACACTGTTTTCAA
>PVKC010051213.1:0-10447 GCA_004027635.1 Crocidura indochinensis
GGGAAGGAGAAGAAAGGGAAGAGGAGTGGAGAAGGGAGGGGAAGAGGAGGGGAAGGGAGAGCAGAAGAGAAAGGAGGGGAGGGGAGAGGAAAGGAAAGGAAGTGAGCATTGTTCTAAGCAATATAGAGACATGATGGGGATGGGAGTGGAGTATACTTTAATTAGAAGTAATTAGCAGTCAGAGAATATACCAAAATTTCATAACAACAGGTGGAAGAAATAATTTTGGGCTAGAGTACAAGTGCATCTCCAGGCATCCAGCCAGCTGCCCATAAGGTCACATAGCTTATAATATTTATAATATCTCCTACAGGGAGACTTATTTTAATCAAGTCAATCTTTTTTGGGGAAGAGTGTTTATTTCTTCCCATCCAGAAATACAAGCAAATAAGTGTATATGAAGCAAAGCAAAACACTAATGATTCACAGTTAATCCAAAAGTCTATGCAATAATTGACATGGAGTGGGGACAAGCTAGTGGTCAAAGAGATTTTGTCCACTTGACATTCTCAAGAATAAGCCAGAGATATTTAGATCCCTTATACCAGTGTTTCAGAAAGTGGGAAATACCAACCCCCAAAGGAGTGCTGGAAGAACCCAGATAGGCAGTAGTAAGTGTCCACTGCAATTGGAGAAACTGGGGGATGTGGTATGGTGAGGGGAACAAGGACTCTTTCGGTCTTTCTGTTTGTTCTCTTAAATAAGATTCATTTCCAGGTTAAGTACTTCCTTTTTACTGAAATGTAGAAGTAGACCAAATAAGTTTGAGAACCTCTAATTACAGTTTTTTTTTTGTTTTGTTTTGTTTTGAAGGGGCCATACTAGCAGTGCTCAGGAGTTTCTCCTGGCTCTACAACTCAGGAATTACTCCTAGTAGTGCTTTGGGGGGTCATATAGGAAGCTGAGGATCCACCCCAAGTATGCTGCATGTAAGGCAAGTACCCTCTCCCTGCTCTACTTTCTTTCTGATCCCCTGCATCCATACACACATACTACCTGAGACAGGCCTGAGCCTCAGAATTTCAAATTGCTACATCCTCCTCAGCACAAAACCAAAGCTGACCCTCCTTGTGATTCTAAAAGACTGATAACAAAGAAGTTAGCATGAATCTTGTCAATCTGTGACAATCCCTGACCTGCTGCTTTTGGTCATGGCCAGTCCTACCCTAAGTTTCATGAGCAGTCAAAGTGGACTGTGGGACCCAGGCACCACAAAGAACAGGCATTGGTCAGCTGCAGCAGTCAATACCCTTGTCTCCTATATAGCAGGAGAGGTTGGCACAGAAGCACTGTACACACAACCTGTGTCCCATATTGACAGCAAGTATACTTGGAGTGACAGCTGCTATCTGACCAACAAAGCTGGAACTAATACTGCAAAAGAGGAAGGCCTTATGCTAGGAAGAGATATTCATAAATCTGAGACAGAACCAAATGTGTATTCTTCTGCTGCTGTTTCCCAGAACTGTAAGCTTTCAAATCATGTTCACTCCTCATTTTGCTCATGTACCTAGACTATTAGGTAAACACTGTGCCTTTTGCCTCTGATATGTTTCTGATTCAATTAATTTTTTTATTTTGTTGTTGTTGTTGTTGTTGTTGTTTTGAGGTCACACCCGGCAGCACTCAGGGGTTACTCCTGGTTCTATGCTCAGAAATCGTTCCTGGCAGGCTCGGGGAACCATATGGGATGCCAGGATTCGAACCGCCATCCTTTTGCTTGCAAGGCAAAATGTCCTACTTTCATGCTATCTCTCTGGCCCCTGATTCAATTACTTTTGAAAACACAAATTGTCTAGGGTGGTATTGCATCCTGGTTTCTAATCCAAGACAACTCATTTGGGGGGGTTTGAGAAGGTGGGAGTGAGGGGAATCTCCCAAGAAGTGCTCAAGGGATTCAAGGGTCACTTCCAGTACTGCTCACTCCAGAGCTGCTCAGATCAACGGGGACATCACAAGAATGCTCCTGGGACTATGAGGTACTGTGAATTGAACCTAGGGCTTCCACATGACAAGCATGCATGCCTGCTTCCCACTTCTGACTATATAAAGTTTTAGGATTTTTTTTTTTGGAGGGGTATAGGGGAGGTAGGAAAGATGGGCTTGACCACACCTGACACAGTTCTATGTCTTTCTCCAGTAACTCAGGAGTTACTGCAGGCAATCCTCAGGGACCATATGTCATGCTGGGGAATGAACCAGGGTTGACTGAATGCAAGGTAAGTGCTTTAACCCCTGTGCTATCATCTCTCCAGTGCTTCCTCAACTATGAAACACCTTACCTTCTAACCTCTTCACCCAAAAGAAAAATAGTATATATTTAAAAGAATAAATAGGTGGCATTATAGCAGCTTTAAACTAAAGTGGCCCAAGGATAGCTCAGTCAAGGAGCTCATGCCTTAAAAGTGTGAGACTGCTAGTTAGAACCCCTGATCACCAAACATGCACTCAGCAGGATCTCAGCGGCATTGCCATTTGTGATTCCTTGGATCACAACAATAAGTCTGTGGTCTCTAGCACATGGCATGTGTGCAAGCAGAAGGGGTGTGACCTCCAGTGAACACTTCAAGTCAAGTAGGCTCAAGCACAATTAACTGTGCAATCAGTGACAAGTACTTGTGCAAGCATCATAACCATGTGTATGACAACCAGGTAACACTAAGTTAAAGTGTGTTCAACCCCTGATCACTGCAACAATCAATAAGTGAAAAGGGAATGGGAGACTAAGTTGGCTTTGCAAATTGCCATTCTAATTCTAAAGAAAGAATGGATTTTTAAAGTCTTGCATATGGCAATCAGATTAGGTCAAAAAGTAGCAACCATGGAATAATTATATTCATATCTCTTTGGAGCACCTTAGTCTCTTGTTATATCTATAAATAAAATGGGGTAGAGAAAGGATGAATTTGGGACCGGCGAGGTGGCACTAGAGGTAAGGTATCTGCCTTGCAAGTGCTAGCCAAGGAAGGACGGCAGTTCAATTCCCCAGAGTCCCATATGGACCCCCCAAGCCAGGGGCGATTTCTGAGCACTAAGCCAGGAGTAACCCCTGAGCATCAAATGGGTGTGGCCCAAAACAAACAAACAAACAAAAAAAAGAATGAATTCATGTTCATCAAATTTTCATCAGGACCTTAAAAGGCTTAGACACATCACAAAGACAAATGCAAACCTTATTTTCTTCACTTGGAAATGACCCAAGGAGTTTCAATATTTACAAAGGATAAATATTTTTTGTTTGTTTTTGGATCACACCTAGTGATGCTCAGGGGTTACTTCTGGGTCTGCACTAAGAATCACTTTCGGTGGCTCTTGGGCACCATTAAAATGCCAGGGATCAAATCCAGGCAAGTCACTTGCAAGGCAAAAGCCCTACCTGCTGTGCTGTCACCCAGACCTTTATTTTTTTTTAATTGGGGTGGGAGGGGCAGCCATACCATACCCACAATGCTCAGGTGCTATTCATGACTCTGTACTCATGAAGTGACTCCTGGCAGTACTCATGGGGCCATATGTGATACCAGTAATCAAACCAGGTCAGTGACGTGCAAGGAACCCTACTCATGTACATTAT
This sequence comes from Crocidura indochinensis, assembly GCA_004027635.1. NCBI lineage: Eukaryota > Metazoa > Chordata > Mammalia > Eulipotyphla > Soricidae > Crocidura > Crocidura indochinensis. Next base: position 3,575 of record PVKC010051213.1, read on the forward strand.
CTCCAGTCCAGTACTAATATTAGAAGTCAACACAGAGTAAGCAGTCAGAACTATACTTCAAAGAAAATACAAAAACTTACACATAATTCTTGAATCTCACTTGATTTCTGACTGGCAGGGTCTACAAGTTGGAAAATTGAAAAGAATGGTAAGACAGCTGTCTCTGAGAAAATGTGAAAAAATATCAAGATACTGTCATTTTAATTCTCACTCCTCAGAGACTTCAATTGAAAAAATGGTTCCTACGCCCTAAGAAATCTCTTACAACAGAGGCATGGAAGAGAACATGGGCGTATGATGAAGAATACAAATTCACTATTTGAAATGGGTTGTTTTATTTTCATTGTGGGGATCAGACCTGTTTTGCTCTGCCAGTGGCAGGATAGGGGAGAAAACTATTAGGTACTGAGGTTCAAATACGTACCTATGCTGTATCACCCAACCAATATGATTCCTGGTCAAAGACCCTGTTTTGTTACATTTTACTATTTTAAGTTTTTTAGAAATCCACTTCACTCAAGAAGCTGAATAAAAACAATAGTATGGTTGTTTCTGAAATAATGAAACTAACAAAGCAAACTGAAAACAGACCATGAAAAATGCAATTTTAATGTATTTACAAAGGGAAGACAAGGCTGATTGGACACAGAAGTCAATATACTCAATATGGAAGCTAAAAATAAAAGTCAAACTCGGTATTGGGTGAGGGTCAGAAACAAGGGAAGAAATGTAAATTATTTCCTTTTAGTGGTTGGTCACTATACAGCTACTGGGCTACAAAGTCAGCACTTGGGACTTTCAAGTAAACTAAGAAATGGGAGCTGGGCAAGGAAGGCACAAAAAGAGAGTGTTTACACTGTATTCACCATCCTCTTCCCTGAAGGAGTCCCTGCCAGAAGTCAATGTCCAAAGCTGTAGCTAAGGCTACAAGAGTTTTTCCTGCAAGACAGAAAAAGAAAAGGGTAAAGAGAAAGGAAAGAAAAGTAGTTGATACTAAGAAATCCTTGTGATCCATCAATGACACATCAGTCCATTTCAATGGTAACTTAGTATTTGGCAGGGGAAGGGAGGATAGAAGAAAGTGAAACATTCATTTTAACTTTTTGTTCATTCAACATCAATGTGACTATACTGGTGGGCATTCAGGAATTATCAAGTAAGCACTAAACAATAAGTGAAGATTTTAAAGCTATGTCTTTTGGGGTGTGGGTTGATAGTACAACAGGCAGGGAGCTGTTTCACCACTATTTGATTGCTGCTTAACCACTCTATATGGTGGTCCCTGATCACCACCATATAATGACGCTGATTCCAGAGCCAGGAGTAAGCCCTGAACAATACTGAGTGTGGTCCCAAAACCAAAACCATAAAATAAAACCTATTTTTAATTATAGTCCAGTTTTAAATCATAATCAAAAAATATGGTTAAAAAAAAACTATGGTAAGAATAAAATACTTCACTCTATTTTGTTTTGGGGCCATATCTGGTAGTGAGTAGGAAACTATATTGCCAGGTATCAAACCTGGGTCACACTCAAGCAAGGCATACAATATTATTTCTTTGGCCCCAAAACACTTTAAAGGGGACAGCACATAGCAGATATGAAAAATGACGAAGTTCAAACTGTCATCTAAATACAAAATTACTGCACTACATCCAATATGGCCATGACCTTCTCACAGTGTTATTTTGTTATGACTAGAATGTTCTTCTTTCCTCAGGTCTTCCCTCCACTGTTTATTAATAAATTTTTATTCTCCAAGGGACTGAAGGGGAAGCATGATCTGAGGTGAGAAAAGGCGAGACTACAGTGTCACTTATGTCATTTTTATAATGTGGGACAAATTAAATTTTCTTAAGGTTCAAATTTCTCACTTGTAAAATGGGAATATTCATGGCCAAGACAGCTGTGATTCAGTCTGTGGCTCTATTCAACCAAAACTACACCACCACCAAAAAAAGGAGAATTTAAAATGAGAGAGTGAAGGAACAGAAACTACCATCTTGTATCTCACCCATGGCACTTAGGATGATTGTACATCGACAGTTTCAGAAACTCCACATTGATTACTTTCCTCCTCTGCTATGTTTTATTCCTCCACTACAACATTAAGTCCAACGTAAAAGAGGCAGAACATTTCCCGAGCTGCAAGCTTATACACTTCATCGGTGGTTTTCAATCATTGATTCCCAAGTATAAAAAGGTTGGAAATCATGGGTCCATCCCTCACTGCACTCAAAATACTAGCAAGCACAATAGATAATTTTAGGACTGCGAGAACCTCTTCTTCAACAGGAGAAACAGCATTTATGTCAATAATTTTAAGTCTATGTTGTATGCAGTGGCTTTCAACCACCAGGCCAAGAGCCAGTGCAGTAAGGGAAAAACACTGTTCTATATCACTGGAATTAAAGGATATGGATTTGCCCACTTATCCTGCAAGTGCTTGGTATGATAATGCTGGAAAGATACACAACAAACATCTATAACTACACAACTTTTAAGTTAGAAAGAACAACAACAAATAACAAATCCAATCCCATTCTGAGTAAAATCCTGAAGTAAGTCTTGTCTAAAATCCATTCAGCCACTAAATGGTGACAGATAGTTCTGGGTTTTGTGATGACTTTTTGTGTATTTTGTGTGTGTGTGTGTGTGTGTGTGGTTTTGGGGTCAAACCCGGCAGTGCTCAGGGGTTACTCCTGGCTCCATGCTCAGAAATTGCTCCTGGCAGGCATGAGGGACCATATGGGACGCCGGGATTTGAATCTATGACATCTGCATGAAAGGCAAACGCCTTACTTTCCATGCTATCTCTCCGGCCCCTTTTTGTGTATTTTTTAGCTTTTTTTGTTTGTTTGTTTTGATTGCCTTTTGGGGACTACATCTGAAGATGCTCAGGGGTTAATCCTGGCTCTGCAGTCAAGATTCACTGCTGGGGTGCTCGAGAGACTATATGGAAAGCCAGGAAATGAACTCAGGTCGGCCAGATGCAAGCAAGTGGGATATCAGCTGTACTACCTCTCTGGCCCATCAAAATGATTTTTTTTAACCACACCAAGCAGTACTCAGTGTTTACTCCTGGCTTTGAGCTCAGGAATCATTTTTGGAGACCATATGGGATGCCAGAGATCAAACCCAGGTCAACCACATGCAAGGCAAGTGCCATACCTGATGTGCTATCACTACAGCACCTCTGAATGTTTCTTAACCATCTATAGCACATTTGTTTTTGTTTTTGTTTTTGTTTTTTTTTGGTTTTTGGTTTTTGGGTCACACCCGGCAGTGCTCAGGGGTTACTCCTGGCTCCATGCTCAGAAATCGCTCCTGGCAGGCACGGGGGACCATATGGGGCACCAGGATTCGAACTGATGACCTTTTGCATGAAAGGCAAACGCCTTACCTCCATGCTATCTCCCGGGCCCTAGCACATTTGTTTTTAAAGATTTTACTGATATACTACATGTTATATACTGTTATATAGAATGATATAGCTTATCATTCTATTCAGACAAAACATGTAGTTAGGAAACCCAAATTAAAGTTTCCATGGTGTTCTCATCTGCAAAGCCCACCAACTCTCCACCACCTGTTTCACAGGTAGATAGAAAAACCCAGCACCTTCTATTTGATCATAGTAGGTGTGGGGGGTGGGGGAATCACAGGCATTATTTAGTGGGTACTGTGCGCCAAAGTAATGCTTACTTTGGGGTTTCCCACAGAGGTAAGTTTGTTTTCCAAAAGCAAACAGTTCCCTTGCTCCTGAACGAGGACAGGATGTTAGGAACATGAGTCATTCTGTTGACATTCTAGGTACTGGTCAGAGAGGGGACAGGAACCCGATCCACTTCCTAGAGAGGACAGAAGAAAAACTCTCTCTAGCAATACAGAGCCAATAGCACTTTAAATATGATCTTTGTTTTTCAAGCCATACCTAGCCAATCTTATATTTAACAGTAATGCCAGTTGCATCTTAGCAAAAAGTAGTGAAGGAATTAATTTCTAGATTCCCAAGGTCCGTATAAGCATCTAACTGCTATTCACTCTTTGACAGCTATTTCCAAACACCTATCCTTTCTCTTCAAACAACATAGAATATAAATGTGCACTTTACCAAAGGTTCTCTTCAGAGGCAGGGATGAACAAAGGTCAGTAAGAAAGTATGTAGATGAAGAATTTTCAACAACAGAAGCAATAGGCCTACAAGGTAAAGAAAGCCGGCTTTGCTTGTCCTTAATGTGGGGGCCAGATACTAAAATGAACAGGGAACTTGCCTTGTAAAAAGCCTGATTCAAGCGCTGGCACCTCATATGATCCCCTAAGGACAGAGGAGTAATCTCTAAGCACAGAGCCAGTAGTAATCCCTAAACTCAGCAGGGTGTGGCCCAAACATTCTCCCCCAAATCTATTTGGACAGATTAGCAAGGGTTAGTCTCCAGCTCATAGTACCTTTGTAATTTCTATGTCCTAAAATGCCACATTTGACCATTTTTTGTTTAAAAAATGCTAATGTCTAGATAGTATAGATTCATATTATATATAAATAAATATCCAACTATTCCTATGCTTCCTCCAGAACAATGATTGCCACACCGTAACTGTCCCCAGAATTCAACAGCGTAAATAATACTTTCATTCTACTCTTTCTGGGTTTCATTCAAACACTTTGTTCTGTTTAAAGCCTCAAAGAATTCACAGATGAATTCACAGAGTTCTTTACATAATCTAGAATTTTATGTCTCACTCATCCATCCAACACTGGTAACTGATTGCATATAATGGAAATAATTGCAGGGGATGAAATAATAAGGAGAAAGAAATGGCACTACCTCCAAAACAAAATCATGTTTCCTTCATTGTTCTTTCTATTTAAATCCAATATGGTGTCTACCTTCTCCATCACTGGCTTTTCCAGAAGATTCCTATTAGCGAATCCTATGTTACCTATGTAGGGGAAATGCAAGGCAATTCACTCAAAACAGCAAATACTTACATAAGGGAAAACTTGCCAGTTGGCAAACATGAATTTGATCAAAGACGGAAGTAGAGGATGATAATTGCATTCACTGAAAAAGCACTAGCTCAAAAAGCATGGACTAAAAGTAAGGAAAGGCCCAGAGTTAAAGATATGATTGTGTGCTCAGTATCTGAAAGTGAGTTTGAAGTAAAACTATTATGTATAAAATACATTAACATTGAATTGAGTAGTTTAATTATTAGCTGAGGACTGTCATACAGTTGTTTTAGGAAAACCGCGTCACAAAGATAAGGTGAATAAGTCATTTAAGAAAATATGCAAACCTTAGTTTTCAGGTCATCAAGATGTACTTGGCCACAGTACCAAAACCTGGTATACGAAAGCTCATAAAACACCAGCAAGGGGTTAGGGAGATAGAGAATACAAGCGTTCCACATGCAAGGACCTGAGTTTGACCCTTGGCAATACATTGTCACCAGAGCACCACCAGGTGTAGACATGGTTTACTCCCAAACATTACTAGTTCTGAGCATCAGCAGAAGTGGTAGTGGGTTCTCCAAGGGTAAAATAAGCAAAAAGAGAAGTACCTATAGCACCAGAAAGTAAAAGCTTCCGAAAAACAACAAAAGGATGCCAAAAGGACACAGAGCAACTAAAAAGCTTCCAATGGTCAGAGTTGGAACAAGTTGAACAAAAATAAAGTAGTGTTAGATTAATATAAACATCCCTGTGTCTTATTAAATAAATAAGTGAAACAATAAATGAGTCAATGCTTCTGAGTAAAAAAATTGCAACTCATTTAAGCAGATGAAGTTGTACACACTCAAGGCAGTGGGGTCCAGTGCCCTCATCCTTTATGTATGCCCATTCAACTCCTTTAAAGAATGAAGCACACAAAATGGGGAGGGAGGTCATATAGGGGAACGGTTTACCGCGGAAAAACTTGGCACATGATGTCAGACAGCAAATTCAAACAATGATGTCAGATTGTTCCACTCTGATGGAGTCTTATTCACCTTGATGACACGTGAGACAGGTAGCACCTTATCTCTAGATTCTTCCTCCCCAAAACCCCATATATTCCATTCAATCATCAGGAAAATGTCAGATAAATCCTAAAAGGGGAACATTCTCCAAATTCCCTGACCACTACTCCTCCAAGCTGTCATCAATAACAAAAAAAAGTTTGAGAAACAATCCCACATGACTACAAAGACACGAAAACTAAGCAACCTGATGGGATCCTGGGACAGAAAAAGAAAAGAAGAAAAAGCGAAAAAAAATCTAAACAAAGTATGTGTTCTAGTCAATAATAACAAACCAGTATTGCTTCATGGCGCTATTAGCAGAGTAAGATGTTAGTAGAAAGGAAAATGGGGTGGGGGCTGGGGAGAGAATGGAAGTTCTTTTGTACTACTTCATAATTTTTCTAAATATCAAAACTATTAACAACAAAGACATTTATTATAAAATGCATTCAAGTGGGGGGAGTATGAGAAACATGTGTGAAGGAAAACAGAGCAAGACAAATCGAGTCAGATAGCAACTGTCCTTTACCCCTTTCTACTCTTCACTACCCCATCTTTGAGAAAGGGTAAAAGGATAGAGAGTTCTTGGAGGCATAACTCCATGGAGGTCTCAGCTTGCTGCTCTAAGGGCTGGCCACCCTCAGAGGCAATCCAGATCTTATTCAGTGACCAGGGGTATAACAGACACAGTTTTGTTCCTCACTTGAAAAAGCAATCTGCGGGAGCTGGGCAGTGGCGCTGGAGGTAAGGTGCCCGCCTTGCCTGCGCTAGCCTAGGATGGACCCCGGCTCAATACCCCGGTTTCCCATATGGTCCCCCAAGCCAGGAGTGACTTCTGAGCACATAGCCAGGAGTAACCACTGAG
>PVKC010051214.1:0-10437 GCA_004027635.1 Crocidura indochinensis
AAAAAAAAAAAAAAGAAAAAAGTAAATGTGTTTAACCAGCTGTGGACTGAAGTATTATAAATACACTTTGGCCTCGCAGGCTGGTTGTTCCCAGCCGTCGTCTCCTGATGGTGCCTCGCGTTGCACCATTTGTTTTAGTTTTTTTCTCTTGTTTTCCTCTCTAAAAATTATGTGCATCTTCTAAAGTGAAAAATACAGTAATTTGCAATAAAAGTCTTCCTTGTTACATTAAGAGTCAAGACTGTTGTCTGTTTTATTTTCCCCATCTCTGAACCATGAACTCATAGGTTTGACAGAATGACGAAAAATATTTGCTAAAGCAATGTTTCCCAAAACAGGAAATGACAAATATCAGGAGAAAGGAAGCCTAAAATTTGTGTACAAAAAAATGTTTTAAATATACTTATAAAATAATCTCAAATAAATGCCAAACATCCTGTATTATGAGTAACCCCTTGCTAAAGAAGTCTGTCAACAAACTTTCAATACTGTTTTTTCAAGGTGAAGACAGATCTCTATATATAAAATGCCCTTATACCACAAAGTACAGTAGCTTCAGACTAAATAAAACAGGGCAAAACATGAGCAACTTGCATTAGAGCATATAGCAGTAAGGCAGGCTATAAAAAAATAGGATAAGTACCAATATTATATATATTCATATTTGTATATTTACAACATTATATGGGTCCATAACAATTTGCAAAAGTTGAATGGCAATAAATGCAGTAGTTTGAAATGACACTTGCCCATTCTCACTAAAATTGTTTAGAGAACAATTTTATAAAGATTTCAACAATGCCATAATGTCACCTCATTTTCGGTCAACATGACAACTGACATCTCATTAGAACTTCCATTTGAGAAATGCATGTTGGCAAATGTTTTGGCTGGGTTTTAGGCCTGATTAATCTGGAACAAGAGTAAAAAGAAAACCTGAGGTCATTAATACCTTTTATATTAACACTACTCATGAGAATCAGCACTTGGCAGTTTTTATCATTGCTGAAGGAAAAATACATAAAGATTTAAAATGGAATCAGACCTAAGGCTATTCTCCTCTATTGTGAAATCTAAGCATCTGCCACAACGAATAACTCTATCAATTTGAATTTTGTTGATTTTATTGTTGACTTCAAATTTAACTTGCAGATTTGTTTATAGTTACAAATAAGCCAAAAATATATGGGTTTTATATCTAACTTTATGACAACTTTAAGATACATAAAACACATTTTTAAAGTCTTTGTAAGGCAAGAATTTTTAATTTCCATGGATCTAGAAACTTTAATTCCATTTCTCTTAATCAAAAACAAATTTTATTAATAGTTCTGATCCCTAACGACTTCTCTTTGATTAAATCAGGCTGATTTTTTTTTTATTAAAATGCATACACACTGGAGTCAGAGTGATGGTGCAGCAGTAGGTAGGGCATTTGCCTTGCATGCGACTGACCCAGGATGGACCATAGTTCGATCCCTCAGCAACTCATATGGTCCCCCAACCCAGGAGTGATTTCTGAGCGCACAGTCAGGAGTAACCCCTGAGCGTCACCAGGTGTACCCCTCCACAAATAAAATAAAATGCATACACAAGGTAAGAATTCTATCTGAAAACTTATACAATGTGTTCTTTCCATTCAAATCTGGGGTTTTACTGCCTCCTCTGCAGCCATCATTGAATACAGCCCACCAAATACCCAGACTCTTCCGCTTAAAGCCTACAATTTTTCACCATGCATTTCCATAAACTAGAAATCTAGAGTATAATAGTGAGACAAAATAGTTATCTGAACTTAAGTAGTGCATTAGGGTGACAAAACAAGGTACTTACACAGATCCCTAAGATTCAGAGTCCTGAGGAGTATACAAAATAAGAGGAGATGTCAAGGAAAGCATCACAGAATATTCAGGTCTGAACGTGGAGAATGTGTAAGTATTTCACTGAAGTGGGAACGAGTGTTATTAGTGGCAGGGCTGGTTTTCTTCCTTCAAGGCAGAATCTCATCCAGGTGTCTAGTATCCCAAGTGTTAAAAAAATGTCCAAATTTAAATAACTACAAGATATTAATGATTGCTTTACTTCATCAGCAAATAAATAGAATACCTTTCTGACCTACTTCAACAACTGTATGAAATCAGCAAGTGATTAATATGGATTGAAAAGATTAGGGGCCCCAAGCTATAGCGCAGTGGTAGGGCTTTTGCCTTGCATGTGGCTGACCCAGGACAGACCTGGGTTCGACCCCTGGCATCCCATATGTCCCCCAAGCCAGGAGCGATTTCTAAGCGCATAGCCAGGAGTAACCCCTGAGTGTCACGGGGTGTGGCCCCCCCAAAAAAAACAGATTAACATAAATTATGTGAGCACACACAATTATCATATATATGGCAATGTCCAAATGTTTTCTACTTGCAGATCAGTAAAGAATCATTGGGGCCCGGGAGATAGCATGGAGGTAAGGCCTTTGCCTTTCATGCAAAAGGTCATCGGTTTGAATCCCGGTGCCCCATATGGTCCCCTGTGCCTGCCAGGAGCAATTTCTGAGCATGGAGCCAGGAGCAACCCCTGAGCACTGCCGGGTGTGACCCAAAAACCACAAAAAAAAAAAAAAAAAAGAAATCATCACTCCCCAGAATTAGTTCTAAGTCTTAAAAGACCAGTTTGAATGAAATCTTACACTGCTTACTTAATTCACTCTTATCATTTTACTAATGAAATAAAAATTATTTATAAAAAAATCCTACTGGATTATAGGTGAATATAAATTCTCACTGTATTTCCTCATGAATATGAATAAATTCAAATTCATGTGTCTATTTTTTATCCTAGTCTCTATTCTCCATTAAGTCAAGCAAATCAAACCTTTTAAGATTTCCCTAATAGTTTAATATTAATACTCATCAATGGTTCAAAAATTCCCTACTGATTTAATAGTTAGATTCCTAGAGTCTTGACTTTTCCTTCTGACAGCAAACATAAAGAACCAAACTCCTTATTTAGCATCTTTACATTACATTGGCCATTTAAGTCCACATCTCAATCAATCTCCACTAATGCTTTCTTGATTCTAAAATGCACAATTCTCTTAATTTCACAATCAAGGTCAAAAGAAAATATCAGTCGCTAGACAGGAATGTAAGACAAGCTATAGCAGTTGCAACCTAAACTTGACTGTGTATGTATGATTAAATAAATGTACTCTTCATTTAATTGCTAGTTTATTTGCATGTGAAGCTCTCCTGCAACTTAAAGTCTGAACCCTACTTACATGGCCTTACAAAGACATCATGATGATATAGCACTGTAATGAAAACAAACTGTCAGGTTCATGGCAGAAAGTATTGGTAGCAATTTCAAATGATTACAAAAATAAATCACAGAAATTTCAATGTTTGAAGATTTTGGCGTGACAAGAAAGACTGTCAGAAACCAAACATCAAGCTGTCAAAGGAAATGACACCAGAAAAAAAAGAGACAGCAGGGCCCTTGGGGTTATTATCATTCATAGATCTAGGATCAGAATAATGAATTCCAAGTTGGAATGTTGGTCTCAGCCCCAACTCTAAAGGACATTTTCATGGTTTCATTGTATTAGGAGGGTACACATTGAACTCTTACAAGGCTAACTCCACAGTTACCAAGAACTGATTCACAAGCCCAGGTAAACTGGGTGGGGAAATGGAGAGGCCTGTGAATAGTGAATACATGCAACAGACATTTCTATTGCTGGTTAATAAATATCAGTGCCAGAACCATTGAGTTTTCAAGAATAACAGTGTCTGCATATCTTATCTCTTTTTTATGTACACCTTTCATATTTTCCTTTTATACAACCCTTGTTATTTGGTCTCACTATCCTTCTATCATCATCTATCTTTCCCTCATCAAAAACCACTAAGATGTCTCGTTCGAAGTCAATAATGAAACCCTTCTGGTTGGAGTCAGTGTTCTTTTCTACACTTCGTGCATCAGACACTAACATACCTTTCCTCATTCACTTACATGCCACTACACTTTCATAACTTAATTCCACACAAAGCCCTTTGCTCTATCTCAGATCTTTATCTCTAAGCTCATTGACATTGTACTTGGGTCCAAACTATGACTTTTAAATAAGACAGTCAACTCTTTTTAAAACCAGATTTACTCTTTATTTATTCTTCTACAATAGCATCTATGTTTTTTTTTTTTTTTTTAAGTTTCCTAGGCACCCTGTTGCTGAGATGACTCAGTAGTAAATGAACAGACTGAATTCAATCTTTTCACCAAACTTCACTGGGAAGGAGGCTTTCTCCCTTACCCTGACTCACTTTAGCATAAATATGCTTTTATTACACAGTGAAGAAAGTCCAAATGATATGAATATGTATCCACTGTCTTTAGGCAATGGGCCTAAAACGCATAATGCTCTTTATTCTATAGGTGATCACAACAGCTAAAAGCAAATCACATCACGGTTGGCAAAGACAAAAGCAAAAGCCAATTATGACAAATTCCTTCAGCACTAAAGTCAACCACTTTACTACTTCTTGGGCACTTCTGACTTTCTGAGTGACCTGCCTTCCTCTCTTCCTAAGCACCCACAGCTCAACTTCCCTCCCTCTCAAAGCTTGCCCTCTCTTCTCTTCCCTTCCCTTCCAGGAAAAGCACACTAAATATAAAGCAAAGTACTCTACCTCTCTATGAACAAAACTAAACACCCCCCACCTCCATTGCCTCTAGCCTACAGCATTGTTCCTCTGAGCTCAAAGGTTCTTCTCAACTTCATTCCCTTGAGGTTACCTTATAGCAGAATAAATTCAAAACCAGCTTGTCAAAAAGCTCAGTAATATACATGTGAAGTAAATCTAACCAGGTAACATTATCACTCCCCAAACTGATTCATCCAGACATAAATTCTATTCTGCCACCTTATAAACATTTTTTAAAAGTAAAAACAAATTTTATTTAGAAGTACCCAGAAAAAGGAAGAAAAGAGTAAAAAGTAACATGCTCAAAAGAGCACAGTATTCTCCAATGGTGGAGAATATATAAAACTGATAAATAGCTTGATATACAACCTAGCATGACAGTCTATTATAAATCAAGTCCACACCTCAAGAGGGAATATGTGGGTACTATGTGCTCAGGCATCATGTACCCATGCAACAAATGTGTGCCTAACATATTTTTTCTTCTTCTTTTTTTAATTTTATATTATTTTCTAATTCATTGATTGATTGGTTTCTGGGTCACACCCAGCAGTACTAGGGTTAATCCTGGCTCTGCACTCAGAAATCGCCACTGGCAGGCTGGGGACCATATGGGATGCTGGGAATTGAACCGGGTCCCTCCCTGGTGGGTCACATCAAGGCAAATGCCCTACCACTGTGCTATCTCTCCATATTTTTAAAAGCACAGGGACTGAGCACAAAGGCTAAGGGCTACTAGTGCAGAACCTGGAGGGAAATCATTCAAACAAAGCAAGTAGAGACGCCAAGCACCATGGGTGTAGTCCAAAAAAATCAAAAACAAACTCTAAAAGCATCACTTACAATTCAACATCCATTGGATGTGGGAAGACTGGGGATACATCTAAGTTCCCAGTCACTTGTTTTCCATATCTCCATTTCCTATTCTCCTGAGTGCCAAAAAATGAGCTGGTCTAATTTTAACTGATGTCAGAGAAAAATTGCCCCTAGAATAGGCTATTTAAATGGTGAGATGTGAATTAATAGGAATATTAATACAAAGACTTCATTTACGTTCAATATACAATAAACTGCACAAGATAAAGAGATGCTTAGAAGATTTGGAAAATCTGTGTAGTACCAGATTTAAAAAGAGTCAACAGCATTTACTGTTAATTGTAGCCATGGTGACCGAGAAAAGAGAGAGGGAGAATTCAGCACCAAATTCCACAAATGTCCAATATAATAACTAATCAGCAAGTGTTACTTGAAGATCAATCTGCCATGTAAATATGTTAGAGAATCAAATAATTAATTCAAAGATGCTTGTACTGAAATGTACCCTAATCATGGAGACAGCCACTTCATTTTACAAATGTAGCAAGTAAGCCCATTCATTTATCTTACTCCAATTCAAAATTCAGACTGTGAAGTCAGGATGTGGTGCATTTTGTTTCATTTAAAAAAAAAAAATCATTTCCTAACCACAGCTTCTTCCTATAATGGAACTGATTACCTCAAAAGGCTGACTTCTCTGTCATTGAAGACAATTTGAGCAGAAACTTAATGGCCAAGTCTAAGAGCACTGAGCAGGAGGAAGCTCTTGCACTGAACAAAAGATTAGTTTTCATTTGATACCTCTTTTCAATAGAAAGATTCTTTTACTTTGTCAAGTTACAGCAAACATTAAGCACCCACATTTTCATTTCATGTAAATTCAATGTAACACCCTCAAGGGAAAATTACAGAAGTACATGTTACTTTAAATTGTCTATTATAATTGTATTAAAATTACAGAAATTGTCTATTATAATTGTCCCATTATACTGTGAACTTCCTCGGGTCAGATGCTAAATTAATGCTCTAAGCACCTCTGCTGTTCCTAGATCCTGGGACACAGTAGCAATCCAGAACTTTAGTCAATGAATGTTTCTTTAGCGCAAGAATAAATTGTCATACAACAGTCAAGCAAACAATCTATGGTCTCATTTTCACTACCTTCACTTTTGAACTATTTCCCCAGTTTTAAGTGTATCCTTTTTTGGGGGGTGGGGGACTCATTTCTGGTGGGCTCCAAGTTCATATATGACACTAGGGATTGAACCCAGGTAAACTGCATGCAAGGTAAGCACTGCACCTGACCCACTGTACAATCTCTACAGCCACTGGGGCTCTCCTTTTAATTAAGCAGGATTCTTGAGGAGGTCATCTCTATCAGGTCCACTGGATTAAAAAAAAAAAAAACACACCATAGTTCAGAATGACCTTTCTCTTCCATTGAGAAGGCAATTCCACAGCCTCAAAATTACAAGTGAACATACCTGGTAACTGTAAAGGAATTTAATCTATACTTTTACGTGAGTATAAATAGCATATCAATCAACAAAATTGTAAAATGATACCACTATAATAAAGTGGAAGGTTATATAGTCATTGGTAAATTACAGCCATTGTTAAATGGTGTCTTCTATGTGTTTATGTAGATGGTGCAGGCAGTGCAGAACAGTGTATTTGATTCCAAGAATGCAAACTGGGTACCTTAGGAGACTACACATTGGGGGTGTTATCACTATAAAGCTCCTCACACTTTTCAATTTTGAAAAATATGACTGCTTTACAACCATTCAATGTTACTTAAAAAAAAAATTGAATGTGCCTCTCTGCTCCCTCCCCTTCCTCTAGCATACTGACTTATGGACTAGTCTCTTCATATACCAACTTCAAAGCTTTTTTTTCTTGAAAATAATTTGCCAAGATGTAGTAACAGCCTTCTAAAAGTTTATATCCATTAATACTCTAATTCAGCTTCTTAAAATTCAATCTGGGGTGCAGAGCAATGGCGCAGCAGTAGGGTGTTTGCCTTGCATGTGGCTGACCCAGGACAGATCTCGGTTTGATCCCCTGGTATCCCATATGGTCCTCCAAGCCAGGAGCAATTTCTGAGTGCATGCATAGCCAGGAGTAACCCCTGAGTGTCACTAGGTATAGCTCAAAAATAAAATAAAAATCAATCTAAGGAAGCAATAGGGGATGCAAGCAAGAATACATGCATACCGAGATTCATTACTGAATTCAGGGTAGAAAAATTATATAAATGGTAAGAATTATATAAATTATATAAATGATAAGAATACATTATTCTGTAATCAGAACACTGAAATACTAGTAATAATTAAAGCTGGCACAATGGTCATAGTATAAACTTAAGAGAGCAGGAAGTAAAGGTATATAAAACATGATCACTCACAAATAAGTTCTTAACAAATTCTCTGATTTTCTAGTTCTCTAATTGATGGGCTATTTTTTTGACTAAAATAAATGGGCTTAACAAGAGTTTGGTAGTTTCACTGAATTCAGGATCAGCAAGACTTAAGTTTTCTACTCTGCAAGTCAGCCTCTGAGTAATCCTAAGAAAATTGTATCCTAAACTTATAAAGATACCAATCTTAGAAGAATTAAATGAGCGGGAGCCGGGAGGTGGCGCAGGAGGTAAGGTGCCTGCTGCCTTGCCTGTGCTAGCCTAGGATGGACCATGGTTCGATCCCCCGGTTCCCATATGGTCCCCCGTGCCTGCCAGGAGCGACTTCTGAGCGCATAGCCAGGAGTAACCCCTGAGTGTCACTGGGTGTGACCCAAAAACCAAAAAAAAAAAAAAAAAAGAATTAAATGAGATCATAAAATTGATATATAACATAGTGCCCATCATATAACATGCTCCAAAATTCACTTATGTACTTGTTTAACAAGTACATGTCTTGTTAGCAAGTACATATGTTGTCTTACACATGGTAGACTCTGGTTCAATCAACAGCACCACATATACTACCCCACGCGCGCGCACACGCGCACACACACACACACAACAGTAAGCTCCGAATAATGCTGGGCATTGTCCATCCACCCTTTCCCAACTCCTGCCCACCCGAAAAATAACCCTACAAAAACAAGTATTTACTTTGCACCCACTATATGCCGGTGGCTATTTTAGATGCTAGACAGAGATTGTGAGTGAGCCTTTTGTACAATAGGTTCTCACACATATCTAGTGGCTGTGTAGCGGAAAACCCATAACTGCCACTCAGATCACACACAGATGACATCTCTTCCTGCAACAACTGTGTCCAGGGCTGGTAATGCTCTGCAAG
Source organism: Crocidura indochinensis (assembly GCA_004027635.1). NCBI lineage: Eukaryota > Metazoa > Chordata > Mammalia > Eulipotyphla > Soricidae > Crocidura > Crocidura indochinensis. Next base: position 8,819 of record PVKC010051214.1, read on the forward strand.
TCATTAGACTTAGCCATCTTCTTACGCAACACTTGGGATTTTTTTTTAATCAGTTATAAATGTATAGAACTTAAGTTGTCAAATGGTTCTCCAAGAGGCCTACATAATGATGAGGCAGCAACTCCTAAGACTCAACTTTCCATGGAAACAATCCCACTTTCTACTTGTAACTAAGTCTTTGGGTATTCACTGTCACTCCTATTTCCTCTGCAGAAAAAAAAATCACTGAATGTAGAGACTGTGAGAAACTTCAGACTGGGTCAAACAAATCATAATAAATTTTACTAGACTTACCTTCCCTGATATGAAATGTAGTTCTTTAAATAAAAATAATAATAGGGGTCGGAGAGATAGCAAAGCAGTAAGGCATTTGCCTTGCATGCAGAAGGATGTTGGTTCGAATCCCATATGGTCCCCCAAGCCTGCCAGGGGCGATTTCTGAGTATAGAGCCAGGAGTAACCTTTGAGCATTGTTAGGTGTGACCCAAAAATAAACAAAAACAAAAGAAAAATAATAATAATAAAAGAATAGACAAAGCAAGCTATTCAATTCTGTTTGCTTGGATGAATTCAGCTCATTAGACCAAGCAAGGACAGGAAAGTCTGACCCAATAGGACTTTAATGTATTTGACAGTTTTCCTACCCAATGATTCTATATTTGGCAGAAGGATGCTGGAAGCATCCTCTCAGAAAAACACATCTTTTAAGATGAAAATAATATGTATAATAAAAACAAAAGCTAGGAAGCCAAGAGGACCAACCTAAAGAGTTCAAAATTCAACAGTGATGGCCATAGACTGAGCATCTGAAATATGTATTTTAAATTGATTATAGCATTGTTAGTACCCTCATTATTGATAAAGATTTCCAGAAGAGGGTTATTTTAAAAGTCTACAATAGAAGCATAGTGTTTGTGGCACATGTTTTACAAAACACAGGTAGGTGACACCTATACTCAAAACTGCACTAACCTAGGTCGGACCGCCAGGTAGGTGACACCTATACTCAAAACTGCGCTAACCTAGGTCGGACCGCGGTTCAATCCCCCAGTTCCCCATATGGTCCCCCGTGCCTGCCAGGAGCGACTTCTGAGCAAATAGCCAGGAGTAACCCCTGAGCGTCACCGGGTGTGACCCAAAAACCAAAAAAAAAAAAAAAAAAAAAAAGTGTGGCAAAGGTCCTAGCTAGGTTAAGAGTCCTGTGGCTAAAAGGATGAAGCTCAAGAAATATCTGCTCAGGAGAGCAGGATGATTAGAACTTATAAACATATTAAAAATTTTAAAAAGAACAAAAGTAAAATAGAATATGTAGGAGAAAGAGTCAAGCAATGAAAAGGGGCTGGGGGGAGAAAGAGCATTTTTAGTCACAGAAAAAAAATGACCGATAGCAGCATTTTTCCACCAGGGGTCAATACCCTCCCTATGAAACCCCAGGATATTCTATGGCGAAGGGACAGTTAAAAAAGAATCCCACCTGTACAACAACTCTGATCTCCAGCTCCAAAAGTCTATCTGGGACAATGGCAACAGAAGAGGTATTCTGGAAACATCCTAGGATCAACGCAAAGACCAAAACCACCAACAACAGAAGACGGATTAAAATGACACTGAGAGAGCAG
>PVKC010051215.1:0-10449 GCA_004027635.1 Crocidura indochinensis
AAAAACCAAAAAAAAAAAAAGAAACTGGCTCTGGGCCACTTGCATCTAGCAAACACAGCACCAAAAGCCTGGCCAAGGCCCTGTAGGCCATCTCTCCACCTGCTTCTGAGACCCTGAAATATTTCTAGGGGAATAAAAAGCCTTTAAAAGGAAGTCTGAATTTTTTTAACTGGCCAGGGGCAAAAGGATAGATCAGAATGAACCTGGTATCTCACATGCGCACACCATGCAGAAGTCCCCAGAGCCCAGGACCAAAGACTGTACTAAGGAACAATGTCCACCAGCAGGGGGACACCTGTTTCCACTCAGCACCCGAGGAACAAAGTGTGATGTTCCTATTCCATAATCTCACGAGTCCTCGGCAGTAGGACAACCGGGTCCTGGAAGAGCTTTAGTCCATTTCTAGGCAACTGACCAGGAAGGACAGCCAGCATACAAGCTGCCAGTAAGTGCCATCAGTGGTGACCCATGAGCTCAGGTAGTTAGGTCAAGACTAGGGCCAATCTCCAGGAAGCAACACAGCCAGAATTCACACAAAAACCTTTATTTCCTGTTTATGTTCCTTCTTCCCATCCCTTTCCCCCCATCTGGAACCCAGCCAGCTCCTCAGACTTCTTTGAATCTGGTGCTAGACTTGGAGGCCCTGGCTGGGGTCGTGAGAGGTGGGTCTCACCCACAGTTGTGGAGAAGCGGGATTTCCTGCTTGGCGAAGCCACAGCCAGCTTCCCTGGGAAATTCCCAAGTTGGAGGCTCTATCGCCCATAGGGAGAGATGAGGAAGAGGTAAATCTCTCTTGGAGGGTAGCCTCAAGCATCCCACCCCCAACATTAGCAGTCCAGCAGCCAAAGGGGGTGAGGTGTGTGTGTGTGTGTATGTGGTGGTGGGAAATGAACATCTGAATAGTCAACCAAGAGGAACCAGGGGGAGGAGGGATGTGGCTGAAGTCTCTTGGGGGAGAAGGGCTTCAGGCTCTGCAGGTTAGGAAGAGCTCCGAGGGAAGCAGGTGCTCCCAGCGCCACAACTACCTGAAAGAGGGAGAAGGGAGCCCGGGTCCCCAGGTCCCCAGGTCCCCAACTGTTTATGGGACAACGCTATGAACACTGTTGGTGGGAGTGCCAGGAAAGCAGACCCAGCAGCAGGCCTCCTCTGCCAGACGTTTGCTGTTTCCGAGACACAGCCGCCAGGGGGTGCTGTCACCACGCCGATGCAAGGACTGCCAAGAAGACCTGCTCTGCAGACCCCAGACCCACAGCTGGGCACTGAAGCTGCCCCATGGTGGGGACAGAAACCGGGGCCCTCACCCCTTCCAGTTCCAAGTACCCACCCTGGGTTGAGGCTGACTACACCTGACGTCCAGATCTTGAACATCCAGGTCCGCCTGGCAAGGAAGGCAGGAAGCTTCGATTCTCCGGGGAAAGGGCGCTGGAGGACTTCTCCCCACTATGCTGACGTCCAGACTCAGAAGTCCGAGTCGGCGTCCAGGAGCTCGGCCTCCATCAGGTTGGTGCGGGAGTGAATGGGCCCCAGTCCCTGGCGGCGGTCCTGAGCCCAGGCCGAGGGGCCCGGGGCACAGGGTAGAAAGGGGTCCTGCAGGGAACTGCTGGGCTCTGGGCAGAAGGGATTGGAAACCAGGGTCCAGGCACCCTGTCGGGACTCCCCAGTCCCCCAGGCACCGGAGGCCACCAGGCACGTGTGCCGGGGAAGCTGGGGCAGCCTGGGGACAGTGCTGGTGGTGGGCACAGGGCCAGCGTGCTGCCGCTCCGGGGGTGGCCCCAGTGGGCACACCTCCTTCCTCTTCCTCCGCTTCTTCTTACGGCCCAGCCGCTTTTCCAGCTCAGGTGAGATCTCAGCTTCCACCAGCCACATGTTTGCTTTTTCCTCTGGAGGCACTGCAGGAAGAAAGTTGGGGAAACTTCATGAGCTGGGCTTGGCTCTGTCCAACCCCTCTTCTTTCCTGAGAGCCTCCCACTCCGATGTGTATGCAAGTCCCAGACATCAGTTCCACCAAGTCTCGCCACGCTACTCTCTGGAAGCACCCAGGCTTTCCACTCCAGGAACCCCCAGTCTCTAGCAACCCTCCAACCTTCTCAGATGACTAGAATTTCCCCCTCCATTTTTTTTAAATAAATATCTTTACTTAAACATCATGATTACAAGCATATTTGTATTTGGGTTTTAGTTACATATGAAAATATATATTTTTTGACCAGTGCAACATTCCCACCACCAATGCCCTCCATCTCCCTCTTCCCCACCCCTTGCCTGCTTTCAAGACAGGCATTCTATTTCTCTCACTCACTACCGTTGTCATGGTAGTTGAGACTGAATCCCTTACCTGGAGTTGCCACGGGAGTGACAGACACATCCTGAGGGAGGATGGCACCCCTGCGAGCTACCATCTTAGTGACATGCTGGGCCCAAGCAGAGGACACATCCGCTGAAGGTTCATTGAGGTCAAAGGCCAAACCCGCTGTGGGGAAGGAAGGATAAAAACTGTGACTTGACAAACTCAGGGTGATCCCAATTCCTTTGTCAATGTTGTTCACTCTCCTGCCCATGCCCAGGCCACTTAACACAGATCACCCTAACACTACAGCATGATTCCAATGTAAATGCAGAAGAAAGCTGGTTTACTGAACCCTGACATGCCACAGCACAGGGAGAGCACAGGAAAAGACAGGGAAGTCAGAGAGGAGGCCCTGAAACAAGCCAGGGTAGGAGTAGGAGGGGACGGAGAATGAAGAATCAATTAAAACATAAAGCCCTGGTGTAGGGTTCTGGGCACTTTGGTGGTGAAGAGATATGCTGATGCTCTCCACCAACACCAGAAACAACTCTATAGTCAGCATGTGATTAAAACTATAATAATTTAAAAAATCTTTAAGTGTTTGGGGCTGGAGTGATAGTGCAGTGGTAGGGCATTTGCCTTGCATGTGGCTGACCCAGGATGAATCTTGGTTCAATTCCCAGCATCCTGTATAGCTTCCATATGATCCCCCAAGCTAGGTGCGATTGTTTTGTGTTTTTTTTGGGTAACACCCAGCAGTGTTCAGGAGTTACTCCTGGATCCATGCTCAGAAATTGCTCCTGGCAGGCACGGGGGACCATATGGGGCACCGGGATTCGAACCTATGACCTTTTGCATGAAAGGTAAACGCCTTACCTCCATGCTATCTCCCGGGCCCCATGATTTTTGTTGTTGTTGTTGGTGGTGGTGGTTTTTGGGTCACACCCAGCAGTGCTCAGGATTACTCCTGACTCTACATTCAGAAATTGCTCCTGGCAGGCTTGGGGACCATATGGGATGCCGGGATTCAAACCACAATCCTTCTGCATACAAGGCAAACGCCTTACCTTCATATTATCTCTCCGGCCCCAATCTTTCTATCTTTTTGTTTTGTCTTGTTTTTTCTTTTTGGGCCACACCTGGCAGCACTCAGGGGTTACTCCTGGCTCTGTGCTCAGGAATCGCTCCTGGCAGACATGGGGAATCATATGGGATGCCGGGATTCGAACCACCATCTGTCCTGGGTTGGCCGCTTGCAAGGCAAACGCCCTACCGCTATGCTATCTCTCTCCCTGCCAGGAGCGATTTCTGAGCACATAGCCAGGAGTAACCCCTGAGCGTCACCAGGCATGGCCCAAAAACAAAAGCAAAAAATATTTATGTATATAGCAGGAACAAGAGTACAGTGGGTAGGACACTTGCCTTGCATGCAGCTGACCCAGGTATCAATCCCTGGCACCCCATAGTGTACCCAGAGGCCAGCCAGATGTGATACCTGAGTGCAGATCCAGGAATAAGCCCTTACAGGTATGGCCCCCAAACCATAAAGATAATAATGATTAGACATAATTAAAAAAAGAATGAACTTTCATATGTCCTAGAAATTCCCCTCCTAGGGAAATTTTTTATCCCCCAAATACTAAAATATTAACCCAGAAAAATATTTGCACACTTGTGCTAATTGCAGCATTTTTGTTTGCTTGTTTGTTTATTTATTTTTGGGGTTTAGGGCCACACCAGGAAGTGTTCAGGGGTTATTCCTGCACTCAGGTATCATTCCTAGGAGTGTTCAGGGGTCCATATGGGATGACAGGGATGGAACCCAGGTCAGCTGCACAGAAGGCAAAACATCCTATCAGTTGTGTTATTGCTCTAACCCCATTGCAGCATTATTTACAATAACCAAGATAATATCCAAACAATACAAGTGCCCACCAATAGGTGAGTGGATAGCTCAATTGTAGATTTGCTACACAATAGAATATTACTCCAATAGCAGAGAAGTTGAGATCCTGAAACCTGAATGGGACTGCTAAGTCCTACTAAGTCAATGCTTCTCAAATAGTGGGGCATGCTCCCTGGGGGGGCATGAGGCTCTGAAAAGGGAGGCACGTTTGACCTCGGCTAACACTGTCATAACAAGCTAAGCCCCGTGTTTATGTCTCTGTATGTCTATTTACAGTCGCGTGGGGGGCACAAAAAATGTTTTCTTCTTCTTAGGGGGCATGACAGGAAATAATTGAGAAGCACTGTACTAAGTGAAGTGAGTCAGGAAGAGAGAAATGCTGCTTGTTTTCATGTGTAAGGAAACAAAGCCCCAGTGGAAACAACACTGAGTTATTGCAACAGAGCTGTGTGCTAAGGCAGCCCAGGGCACAGGAGGCAGAAAAGACCCGTGGGCAGTGGTGGCAGGTCACTGACATGCTGTGTTGGGATGATGAAGTAGCAATTCTAGTAAATAACAGAATGCAGGGTCTAGAGCAATAGTGCAACAGGGAGAACACTTGCCTTGCAAGCAGTTAACATGGGTTCGATTCCTAACACCCCATTTGACCCCCCCTCAATCACCAACAGGATTAACCCCATAGCATAGCATCACCATGTGGGCTTGCTTTGCACACAGCATACCAAAATTCACTTGAAGACACTTTATATGGTTTCCTGAGCCCACAAAGAGAGATTACTGCGCACCACTGACTGTGGTCAAAAGTGGACAAGGAAAGAATAAAGGAAGAGAGAATGAAAAGAAGAAAGAGAAAAAAGAAAAAAGAAAGGGAGGAGAGGAAAGAGAAAAAGAAGAAAAAACAAAGAAAAAGAAAAGGGGGAAAGGAAGAAAAAGAAGAAAGAAAAGGAAAGAAGGAAGGAAAGATAGTGAATAAAGCTCACTCCCCATGGTGCGTGTGTGCAGGCAGCAGGCTAGGAGGTGCTCCCAGGGGGGGAGAGGGGGAGCTCACCCACTGGGCCATCGTGGGAGACAGTGTGCATGCTGAAAGAGAGCTCCTGGCCTGGGTTCTGCAGCAGTTCCCGCCTCTTAGAGAAGGCCTTGGCAATCATCTTGCTCTTCTTGATGCGTTTGGGCTCATCATCACTCTGCCCGGTCAATCTGGGGGGGAGGGGGTCCATGAAAGAGAAGCCACTTCCTAACACCTGCCCCCCACCCAAAAAAAGTCCAGCAAATCCCATCAGTTGGTGGTACTGGAAGGAAACGTCACCACCAGGGGGCAGCGATGAGCCACAGAGAAGGAGGCCAGGAGGCTGGCAGAAACAGACCTGGGAGGATGGGGAGGGAAACACCTGCTGAGCCCACCTGCACCAAGTGCGCCTCCAGATGAGCAGCGTGGCCTTGGTCCAGACCCAGGTGCTCATGGCAATGCCGGTTCCAAACATAGCGAACAGGTTGATCTTCTCCACCAGGAGGCTGGGGCGATTCTTGATCTCACAGTCAGGGATGGGCTTCTTGGTGGTCAGCCCGATGGTCACGTTGGCCTGGCACCTATGGGAAAGGACAGTTCAGGATAGTCTTCTGGGGTTCCTGAGTGAGTTCCCAGACAATCAATCCAGAGATGAGAAAGCACTAAGCTCTACAGCACTGATCACAGCTCTGGGTGCTCATTAGCTTCTCTGGGGAGTTTTTAATAATCACTGAGGCTTGGGCCTCACCCAGATCATTAAAGGCAGTCTCTGGGGGAGGGACCCAGGCTTCAGAGCAGTTTATGCTTCCCACAGTGGGTGCTGGAGTCCAGAGAGAATTGGAATCACTCAAGATGTGGATGTATGTCCATTTCAACAACAACAACAACAACAACAACAAAAATAACTGGAGGGGGGCACACCATCCAGCATTTTCAGGGGTTACTTCTGGCTCTGCACTAAGGAATCACTTCTGGCAGAGCTCAGGATACCATATCAGATGCTGGGGATTGAACCTGGATTGGCCAGGTAAGCGCCCTATTCATTATGTTCTCTCTGGCCCCTAAACCTTTCTTTTAACAGGAGCTATTCCCAGTGGTACTGGGGAGCGGAGATGGGGTCCCAGGTGCACTCTTGGTGATGCTTAGTCCAGCAAGGCAGGCCTGCTCACTCAGTGCTCAGGACCACTCATGGATGTTCTGGGGGCAGGGGGCCATGCAGTGTCAGCAATGAAATCCTAGAGCCTTGTGCATGCTAAGCATGTGTGCCATCATTTGAACCCTATCTCTGGCACCCCTTTTTTATTTTTGGGTCACACCTGGTGGCACTCAGGAATTCCTCCTAGCTATGCACTCAGAAATTGCCCCTGGCAAGCTTGGGGGACCATATGGGATGCCAGGAATCGAACCAGGGTCCATTTGGGGTTGACTATGTGCAAGGAAAATGCCCTACTGCTGTGCTATTGCTCTGACCCATATCTCTAAGCCCTTTTCATGAACATTTCAACTGCTCTTCCTGATGCTGAGGGGTGCCAGCTCTCTTTCAGCAGCTAAAGTGTCTTGGCCTCTGTCATTATGCTTTTTTGGATACAAACTGCACAAGCAAAACCAGAATCATGAACAGGTTAACTCATAGTAGAGCAGTAACTGCTTCTGGAAGGGACTATAATAAGTTCAAAAAGGACATGGCAAGCAGAGAGAGCGACTTCCATGAGCAGACCTTGAGAGGACTTGTTTTTAGTTGGGATAGTTGTGGAACCACACCCATTGGTGCTGCTGGGGGAGTCACTTCTGGCAGTGCCAGAGATGAAACCCAGGCTTCCTGCCTGCAAAACACTGTGCTCCAACCCTTTCTGGCTCCATCCACCCAACTTCTGCAAGACTGCCCAGGGGCACAGAAGGAGGGCAAGACGGAGCAGAAGCTTGGAAGTTCTGTCCGCAAATTCCACAGGGACTCCATCTCTGGCGACCAGAGTGAATCCGACTGCTTCAGGCTGAATCTGGCCTGATCTCTAACTCTTCTCACAATAGTCCCCCAATCAACAGTCCCCACTCACAGCACATAGTCGCGGAAACTGCGCTCCCACTCGGCCTGGTTGAAGAAGTCGTAGAAGTGACAGCTGAAAGTGATGAGCACAAAGCCAAAGGCCAGGAAGCCAAAAATGCCTGTGGAAGGAAAGGGGGTGAGTTGAGTGCTGAGTGCAGACTAGGCTTAGTTCTGGAAGGATGTTTTTCCAAAGGAGGTGAGAGAGGCACTAATAGAAGAGTCTGAAAGGGGGAAAGCTGGGCAGGACAAAGATAAGACCCTTCCCTCCTCAAACTTCCATCACCTCCACACCCCTCACAGCCTTGACTCACTCCCCCAACCCCTGCTTCCTCCAAGACCCTTTGGGGAAGGATGCTGAGACTCAGGCTGAATTCCCGGCTGGACCCCTTACCCAAACGCAGCATGGTCTCGTTGATCTTGCTGGCAGCCTTCTCACTCAGCAGCCCGGGGTGGTTACTTTTGATGGAGAAGAGAGTCATGACGCCTGAACCAAGGGAGACCTCAGACATTAGACAGGGAGAGGATCACTTTCCCCTGACTGATAGGACTGGGGGGAATGCAGCCACCTCTTGGAGTGCGAAGTCTCATGATTACTGTGTAGATTTGGCTTGTGCTCTAGGAGCTGGAAGGATGCTGATACAGCAGGAGCACAGATTTTGTAAGTAGGAGGCCCAAGTTCAATTCTCAGCACTGCAGGATCTTTTGAGCACTAATGAAAGTGGCCCCTGAGCACTGAGCCAGGAATAGATCCAAAATCACCTCCAGGTGTGTCCCCCAAACAGAAGAAACATGTTTGTTTTTGAGCCAGACCTGGTCATATTCAGGGCTTACCCTGGGCAGGCTTAGGGAACCATATTGGGTCAATCTATGGTTCACCAACCTGGACCAGCTGTGTGCAAGGCACATACCCTATCTGTGTACTATCATACCAGACCCCCAGATAAAATACTTTGGGAAGATGGAGAAATGAGGGACAGCAGTGGCAGATCTGCCATGGACAGGAAGACTGGATCAGAGATGAGAGAGCCAAAAGGCATATCAATTTTGACCCCACTGCCCCTGAGTGAGGTATCAGGTTAGAACTATTCTACTAAGGACACATAAAAATGATATGGAGGGGGGCCAGAGTGATAGCACAGCAGTAGGACATTTGCCTTGCATGCTGCCAACCCAGGACAGACCTGGGTTTGATCCTTGGCATCCCATATGGTCCCCAGTGCCTGCCAGGAGTGATTTCTGCGTGCAGAGCCAGGAGCAACTGCTGAGCACTGCCAGTTGATATGGAGGGCAGAGAGATAGTACAGAAGGTAGGGTACATGTGTTACATGCAACAGACCCAGGTTAGATAACCTACATGGCCTCCCGAGTCCCACTGAGGGTGACCCTTGAGCACAGAGCCAGGAATAAATCCTGAGCCAGATGTGGTTCCCAAACAAACAAACAAAAAAATACATGGGGTACTGAGAGATAGTTCAGGGGTTAAGTTGCTCACTTCGTATGAAGCTAATTCAGTTCCTATTGGGTGTGGTTACCCCCCAAAATAATCAATGATTAATTAAAAGATACAAATTGAGGGGCTGAAGAGATAGCATAAAAGTAAGGCGTTTGCCTTGCATGCAGAAGGACAGTGGTTCGAATCCCAGCATCTCATATGGTCCCCCGAGCCTGCCAAGAGTGATTTCTGAGTGTAGAGTCAGAAGTAACCCCTGAGGGCTCGGAGAGATAGCACAGCGGTGTTTGCCTTGCAAGCAGACGATCCAGGACCAAAGGTGGCTGGTTCGAATCCCGGTGTCCCGTATGGTCCCCCGTGCCTGCCAGGAGCTATTTCTTTATTTTTTTTTTTTGTTTTTTTGTTTTTGGGTCACACCCGGCAGTGCTCAGGGGTTACTCCTGGCTCCATGCTCAGAAATTGCTCCTGGCAGGCACGGGGGACCATATGGGGCACCGGGATTCGAACCAATGACCCTTTGCATGAAAGGCAAACACCTTACCTCCATGCTATCTCCCGGGCCCCGCCAGGAGCTATTTCTGAGCAGACAGCCAGGAGTATCCCCTGAGCACCACTGGGTGTGACCCCCAACCAAAAAAAAAGTAACCCCTGAGCACCATTGGGTGTAACTCAAAAACAAACAGAAAAAGATACAAACTGAGTACAATCTTGGCATACAGAGGACTGCATTCTATATGTCCCCTTGTACCCTGAGCACTACAGGAGCAAACCTCTGAACACTGCTAAATACAGCCCCCAAACAAAAAACAGACACTTAAGGCTAGTCCCAGGTCTGATCCCTGCACCTTATAGCAGGGTGATAGGGCATTTGCCTTGCATGCAGCTGACCTGGGACAGGCCTGAGTTTGATTCCCGACATCCCATATGGTCTCCAGAGCCTGCTAGGAGCTATTTCTGAGTGCAGAGCCAGAAGTAAACCCTGAGCATGTCTGTGTGGCCCCAAAATAAACAAACAAAAAAACCCCAGCATCTCATACTTCAAAGCATTGCTGGGAATGGCTCCCAAACCCAGGTAATAAAATAATTCAACCAAAAGAATCAGTATATTGGGGGCTGGGCAGTGGCGCTGGAGGTAAGGTGCCTGCCTTGCCTGCACTAACCTAGGATGGACCGCGGTTCCATCCCCCGGTTCCCCATATGGTCCCCCGTGCCTGCCAGGAGCAATTTCTGAGCATGGAGCCAGGAGTAACCCCTGAGCACTGCCGGGTGTGACCCAAAAACCAAAAAAAAAAAAAAAAAGCCAAAAACAAAACCAAGTAATATTGATAAATAAACAATGATTCTAACTTCAATGACCCTATAATTCAATCAATCCAAAATATTATCATTTCACTATGTAACCCATCTAACAAATTACTTGTGAGAAAATAGCTTTGTACTCTATGAAATAGAGCATATACTTGTGTGGACCCATGTCTGAACACGTGGCCACTGGCCACAACAGGGAAGAGAAGGACACATAAGACAGAACCAGAAGTCCCTACACAAGCAGGGAGAGAGGAAGAGGGAGCATCTGGTCAGCAAAGAAAAATGTCACAAAAATTAAGTGGATCTGCACCTTTTTTTTGTTTGTTTGTTTTTTTGGGCCACACCCCGTGACGCTCAGGGGTTACTCATGGCTATGCACTCAGAAGTCGCTCCTGGCTTGGGGGACCATATGGGAAAAGGGAGGATCGAACCGCGATCCGTCCTAGAC
>PVKC010051216.1:0-10456 GCA_004027635.1 Crocidura indochinensis
AATAATTATATAAGATTGCCATCTTGCTATAGGGATGGGTTAAGAAAACACTGCAAGGGGGGGCCAGAGAGATAGCACAGTAGCGAAGCATTTGCCTTGCATGAGGCCAACCCAGGGCAAATGAACAGTGATTTGAATCCTGGCATACCATATGGTTCCCCATGACTTCCAGGGGCTATTTCTGAGCTTAGAGTCAGGAGTAACTCCTGAGCACAACCAGGTATGACCCCATCGCTCAAAAAAAAAAAGGAAGAAACAAACTAAAAAGACCTTTGCAAGAAGAAAAATATTATCCAGAAACTATTGCAAAATATGATGCTTCCATGAAAAGAAAATAGGATAAAAATTTAAAAACAGCATCTCTTTCCCATCATTTTATTTTGGAGGAGATAATCCCAGTAGCATGCTACATGTATTTGCAGAGAAAGATGGTGTTGATGAAATACATATCATAGAGGCTGTACTAAGAACACACTCTTGGAGACATGTCTGATTTTTGATTTCCTCTGGGAAAGAGAATTTCAATAAGAAGGCACTGAGAGGAGGTATAAAGAATTCTTAGCAGTGTCTAGCATATATGGAATATCAATTCCCAGAAATATTGAGTAAAAATATTGAAAATTCATTTACTTAAATCAAATGACTGAATTTAATTAAAGATAATCTGATATAAGCCCTGCTAACAGGTACTTAATAAATGACAACAAGGTCGAAGACTTTTTATTTCCCTTTCAACTTGGACCAAATTTCATTCCTAGACTGAATCCTGGCAGCAAGAGGGATGTTCCTGTTTTTTTTTTTTGTTTGTTTGTTTGTTTTTTAGATTTACTCTCATGGAGTACCTAAAATTGTTCATGCATACAAGACCTCACATAATAACATGGATATGTCTTCAGGAACGACAGATGATAAGCTTATCTGATAAAGTGAAAGCAGATTTTCACTAAGCTCATGGCTCATTCAGACAGAATGCTATTGCTTTTGTTCTCATTGATGTTACCACAAAAGTTATTAAATGATTTACTGCACTATGCTTGTGACGTTTTTAGTAAATCCACAACTGCCTTTCTTAACTTCACAGACACATAGGAGAAAGACTCTCCATTACTTTAGAGAGATATGGCAAGACTAAAATATAATGAAACTCATTTTCTTAAATTTTCTACCTCACTGAGTCAGGTAACAAATGTTTTAATCATCTAGACTTCCAGTAATTAACAAAAAACAAAGAAATGGAGACTTCTGGTCTCTGAATTACAGTAACATATATTGGCATGTCAACAAGTGCAGATGGAAAACATGACTCTGAAATGTTTGAGAACTTTTTCATTAAGCAATTTTGCACTCTCAAATCCATAGCTACCAAATTACTATTGACTGCAGGCAAAACAACCTAACTAATTTCACATAATTACTTCTTGGTATATGGATTACAACTATACAGAGAATAGTACATTGATCCAAGATACTAGTTTCTAGGGCAAGAGAACATTGCAGTTGGGATAATAGGTCCATAACAAAATATAGCAGAATATTTACTTGAGTTTTTGCATTTTAAAGTTTTGTAATGAATCTCATAAATATTCATTTAAGAATGGAAATAGTAGCTATGTTTCTAAATTTATAATAATCACCTTTGTTTAGGAGTTCACACCCAATAGTGCTCAGCAGCTACTTTTGGCTTTGTGCTTACTTCCTGGCACTGGTTGGGATACCATGCAATACCAAAGACAGAACTTGGGATTCTTACATGCAAAGCATGTGTTTAACTTACTGAGCCATTCTTCTAACACTATAATTAATAATCTTTAAACTTGACTCTCTTCACCTGTCCAAGTCTTTCCAAGTCTTGGGCATAGAATGACTTTTCTTTCAAACTAATATCTGATCATTCGAAAGTGTTCAATAGTTTATCATTGATCTCCAAAAGTAATACCTATTCTTGATTGTGTATAAAAAATTCCAAGAAGCCTCACATTCTTGTAATAATCAGGTTAAGTTATGTTATGCTATAGTCATCCAGAATCCCCACATTTCAGTGACTTGCCACAGAAAATATTCATTTAAAAATCTATGCACAATCATCTAGAGAGTCATTATATTCTGCTAACCAATTGTCCTCCCTACAGACTATATCAACCATTTCTTAGCTGTGGTGACACTTTTAATGCCAATACATATGTTTTCATTCATTTTAGAAGGGATGAGGAATTTGATCCTGATATGTGTCATTCATATCACATATGATGCCTCTAGTTAAAGGCATCATTATTGCCAGAGTCTCCCAAATAGAAGGGCAGGGATAGACATGTAAGTAAGCAAATATTTGAGTGACTCTAGACTTCCTTCCTCATGCCCATATTTGTGTCCAGCTCCTACTTGTTTTGATCTCTCAGCTCTGCACAGGGTCTCCTTCCATCTTCAGAGTGTAGTCACAAAATTGTGACACCCGAAAAATATTCTTTTGCTCAAAAATTCCCTGTTTCTTTTCTCATTTTTCACAACACATTTTCACTTTCATGCAGTCTCAGTGAAGTCATTCCCAAACTCCTAAGAAGATATGCTAAACTTTTTATGCTTTTTATTTTCAGTATAAGTCTTTCATCCAGACTGTGCTGTCCCATTAGAATGAAAACTGGGAGAGATCATGAACTCTACCGATTTCTGATCAGCTCACAGATCTGATCTCTACAGCACACAGAAAATAACTGGCTCATAACATGAAATCAATACAGAGTTGTAAAGTGTAGGATGAAGAGTTTGATGTTCAGAGGAAAGTGATACATCATCAAAGAACAAGTGAATCAGTGACACCACCAAAGACTCCTGCCTGGGTCTTCTGACTCCAGAGTTTGTTCTCTTTTCATAGCTCGCAGAAGTCTAAATTTGGAAAGGGAGTTTTCTCCTCAGAAAGGCATTAGAGACATCTCACTGAGAGTCTATGTCAGAACAGAAGGGGAGACATTATATTTTCAGCAGCTGCTTTCACAGAGCCTACAGTTCTTTGGGTCTGGAGAGCCTTGGGTAAAGAAATTAATTACAAAGCAACCTGTCAACTTGAACAAAAGAACTGGAGCTTTCAAAGTTTGGAGACAGAATGGGTATTCAGACTATGGGGACAGACGCACATTGTGTTGCCTTGTAATGAGTCAGCATTTCTGAAAACAGAACTCTATTTGCAAGAACAGTAGTTTTGGGTCCAGCTATCTAGGAAGGCTAAAAACCAGTGTCCATGGGCTGAGCAACTTCTATGTTCTTACTGTTACCTAAAAAACATTTGAAATTTTTCTAGGAGTTGGTCAAAAAAAAAAGTAAGTCTTGCTTCCAAAAATAAAATGTTAAAAAACTGACACGAAAAAATATTTTAAAAGTGTAAGGATCTCCATATTGCTCTCCAGAAAGGTTGAATTAGTCGTCATTCCCACCAGCAGTGGATACAAGTTCCTCTCTCACTGCTTGTTCTCATTCTTTGTGATGTGTGCCAATCTCTGTGGTGTGAGGTGGTACCTCATAGTTGTTTTGATTTGCATCTCCCTGATGATTACTGATGTGGAGCATATTTTCATGTGCCTTTTGGCCATTTGTATTTCTTCTTTATCAAAGTGTCTGTCCATTTCTTCTCCCTATTTTTTTGATGGGATTAGATGTTTTTTTCTTTGTAGAGTTCTGTCAGTGCCTTGTATATTTTGGATATTAGCCCTTTATAGGAACATACCCTAGGAACACAAAAATACAATATAAAAAATCCCTTCCTTACCCTTATATTTATTGCAGCACTGTTTACCATAACAAGATTCTGGAAACAACTAAGGTGCCCTTCAACAGATGAATGGCTAAAGATAAGGTGGTACAGATACACAGTGGAATATTATGCAACTGTCAGGAGAGATGAAGTCATGAAATTTTCCTATACATAGATGTACATGTAATCTATTATGCAGAGTGAAATAAGTCAGAGAGAGAGAGAAATACGCAGAATGGTCTTATTCATCTATGAGCTTTAAGAAAAATGAAAGACATTTCTCAACAATATTCAGAGACAAAAGAGAGGAGGGCTGGACTTTACAGCCCACCTCATGAACCTCACCATAAAGAGTGATGAGTTTAGTTAGAGAAATAACTACACTACTAACTATCTTAACAATGAGAATGTATGAGGGAAACAGAAAGCCTGTCTAGAGTGTAGGTAGGGGCGGGGAGGGGAGGAGAAATATTTGGGACATTGGTGGTGGGAATGTTGCATTGGTGTTGGGGGGTGTCATCTTATATAATTGAAACTCAACCACAATCATGTCTGTAACCAAGGTCTTTAAATAAAAAAAATTAAAAAAGATATTAGATATCTTAGATTAATATATTAGATATTAGGTTTATGACATAGAAACTTTAATAGACTTATATGTGTTCCTCCTATTCATGTTTTATTGAGGCTTATCATAAACAAGTGTTGAATCTTGCCCAATGCTTTTTTTTTACCATCTACTTATATTATCACATGATTTTAAATTTACAGCAGTATATATTTATTAAGCTGATTGATCTGCATAGGTTGAACCATCCCGTGTACTGGAATAAACCCTACTTCAACATGACTCTTTAATGTATTGTAAAATAATGTATTTATAAAATAACACCATTTGTATTTGTCAACATTTTAAGAGTTTTGCATTTAATTCAGCAGAGCTAATAGTCTATGGTTCTCAAAGAGTGATGAGATTAGTTAGAGAAAAAGCTACATTGCGAACTATCCTAACAATGAGAATGTATGAGGGAAACAGAAAGCCTGTCTACAGTACAGGTGGAGGTGGGAAGGGGAGGAGGGAGATTTGGGACATTGGTGGTGGGAATGTTGCACTGATGATGGGGGGGTGTCCTCTTATATGACTGAAACACAACCACAGTCATATTTGTAACCAAGGTGTTTAAATAAAAAATATTATTTAAAAAATTTAAATGAAATTAAAAAAAAGAAAAAAGTGCAAGAATCAAAGCAAATTTCCCTGAAATTCCACTTCTCAAAAATATAACCACAATTAACATTTAGGCAAATATCCTTCTAGAGAAATGTCTTTTAAACACCTATGTCTTTAAGGGACCAACTATTTGTAGATGCACAACTAAAAACTAAATGAGGTGGGAGTTAAGTGGATTAAGTTTAAATACAAACTTTTCTGCCTCCCATTTATTGACCTTGGGAATTCCTTCACTCACTTCACAACCATTCTGCTCCTGTTTAGTATTTTTGTGCAGTGTTCTGTGCCAGTATTTGCTTCACAGGATTGTTATGCCGATAAAATAAGCTTTCAAAGTTAATTCATTTTCAGGCAATCTCAGCATAGAAGGAAAAGAAATAGAATTTGATTGTGCCACTATTATATAGAAGTCATATCATATCATATTTTCCATCTATAACATAGATGATCAGAAAATGGATGTAATTAAATGAGTTAGTGGGAAATTCAATCAACAGACAGTCTATCTTGAGATC
Organism: Crocidura indochinensis; assembly: GCA_004027635.1. Classification (NCBI taxonomy): domain Eukaryota; kingdom Metazoa; phylum Chordata; class Mammalia; order Eulipotyphla; family Soricidae; genus Crocidura; species Crocidura indochinensis. The sequence continues at coordinate 5,489 of PVKC010051216.1, forward strand.
TACTAGTGTGAAGCCTGCACTGTGTTTTGATCACTAGTGTTTAGTGCTTAGACTGAATTGGAAATTTTCACTAAAATTACCTGCACAGGAATTTTCTACTGAGGTACATCTTTTGTTTTATGTGAAATACTATCGTTGACTGAACAAATGACAAAGTATCAGGTCTGGGGTCCTGTGGGGTTCTCTACATGCATCAATTAATCAAATTCTTTCTATAATACAAAGAGCCACTTCACCACTTCACTGTTCACCTTTTCTGGAAATGTCAACATAGCAAGTTGTTCTGAAGACATCAAAACACTAGAAGTTGGCTAAGTTCCTTAGTCTGGCTGACTACCAAATCTAAAAATCCTAAATCATTGGGCAGTGCAACCTTGCCAGGCATTGACTTGTCTATATTTATTAGTAAAACTCATATAAAACCGTATGTATAAGCTGTGCTGTGAATTCTGTTGGAAGAGCATAATACAAAGTCTATGATGATGCCTATTGTTTGGTACATGCACAACTATGGAATGACAGAAGCAAAACCTCACAAATACTTTGAGACTAATAGTAACTTATTTTTTTAAAAATAGTCAGATCTTATAAAGTACCACTTAATAGACAAATAGAACGTATCTAAATTGAGCAATATGCTCTTTCAAAGTCTTTTGACAGGTTTTATAATAATTATTAATCAGTAGAACAGATAGTATGATTCCTTTTTTATAGAAGAGTTTAGACTACTTTGTACTAGAAGGAAAATCGATTTCCTATGCTTTCAACCCAGTTTACCTTATGAACACCTTATAGTTTCTCTACAGAAAACAACCTGAAAGTGTTTCAAAATTCCTTCACCCGTACAATTATGCCCCAGGGCATTTTATGAGCTTATATTCACTTGACAAAGTTTGGTTTATGGCACTACCATTACATATCAAGTACTTTTCCTGGGAAGATACAGGGTAAGTTGCCAAAAGATTTACAATGAGACCTCTTAGGCCTTGGTCAGCCTCTATTTAAGATCTATATTTGGAGACACTTGGGTACTGTTTCTTCTTTTCCTTTTTCTTTTTTAGGTCATACCCAGTGGTGTTCAGGGTTTATTCCTGGCTCTGCACTCATAGTTGGGCACTGGGGACTATCTAGGGTGCTGAGGTTTGAACTTGGGTCAGACACATGTAAGACAAATGCTTTACCCTCTGTATTATCTTTCCACTGCCCACTTCCCCCCTCCCTTTTACCTTGAGAAGTCAAAATAATTGCTGCCTTCATCACATGAAATGCTATTTGACTTTGAAAGAAACTGTCACTAATGGACTTGCATTTAATCTAAATCAGGAGTAGGTAGACCATTCAAAAGCGGGAGATCTGTGCAGAGAAAACCAAATTACACACTACAGACTCCTTAATATCCATTTCACAAGACTTTGTGCCATTCAGTCACCAGCTAATGCCTGACATACACACTTTCCTTCTCTCGCTGGTCCATGGAAAGACAGAAGTCGAGCTTGTTCCTGAACAATTCAATTTGCTTCTCGTTAAGGGGCTGTGAAAGTAGTCATAATAGATTGGTGTTCAAGTGCAAAATTATTTTATTATAATTAAAAAATTAAAATCTGACCTTTAGTTTTGGATTTTAATTTTAAACCTGAACTTTAGTTTCCATGAGCCTGTAGACACAGTTTTTGCTTTTATTTTACTTTTTCTCTTAAGCTTACTGTGTCTACTTTGATTTGCTCTAAGAAATTACTCTTAAAATTTATTCTACTCCAGTAGTAACCTATCCAACCAAATTTTAGTTTAATCATAGTGGAGTTAAAAGGAAAACTTGAAAAGAATAAAAAAATATGCTATCCCTTTTCAACTCTATATCATGGGGATGCCACCAAACCTCTCTGAGTATCAACTATGTAAAATCTCAATGTGCCTACCACCCCAGTTAGGCATGTGTTTTACTTTTCTTCATTGTTTGCTCTGCAGTGCACAGGATAGAATCTAAGTCTTGTGAATTGCACACATACTTTGCTACTGAGCCACTTTTCTTAGCCTTTGTTATTAAGGTGTCAATGAAGAAATTACTGCTAGTATTTTGTTTTGTTTTGCTTTGTTTTTTTTTGTTTTTTTTTGGGGGGGGGTCACACCCGGCAGTGATCAGGGGATACTCCTGCTCCATGCTCAGAAATTGCTCCTGGCAGGCACGGGGGACCATATGGGGCACTGGGATTCAAACCGATGACCTTTGGCATGAAAGGCAAACGCCTTACCTCCATGCTATTTCCCGAGCCCCAAGGCTAGTATTTTGTAAAGTCTAAGTAGCAGACAAATGATGATGTTGAGGCTGAACGATTGGTTCTTGTGATGAATAATCAAATCATATAAAACATAAAAAGCATAAAATACAGAAAAACATATGAGTAAATTGTGCATCTCCGTATACTGAATTAGTAGTCTATCAAAGGTTAATAATAACACTTTCTAAAAATATAGTGTAAAATAGCAATAAAGAACCAAGTATTATATATAGATTTCCTCAATAATAAGTCAGCATTTATATATATATTATATATACATATATTTATATATACTGGGGGAGTTGGGCGACACCCAGTGATGCTCAGGGGTTACTCCTGGCTATGAACTCAGAAATAACTCCTGGCCTTGGGGACTATATGGAAAGCTAGTCTGTCCTAGATTAGCACATGCAAGGAAGATGCCCTACCATTTGCACCACAACTCTGACCCTAGCATATACATTTTTGGGGGGGGGGGGCACACCAGGTGACGCTCAGGGGTTACTCCTGACTATGCGCTCAGAAGTTGCTCCTGGCTTGGGGACCATATGGGACGCTGGGGGATCGAACTCTGGTCCGTCCTAGGCTAGTACTTGCAAGACAGACACCTCACCTCTAGCGCCATCGCACCAGCCCCACATTTGTATTTTTAAAAGGTTTTCACTATTACATTCCGTGAAATCTAACATAAAATAAAAATGAGATTATTTGAAGGCAATGGTAATTATAATTGAAGATAAAAAAGAGAAATCTGAGACAAAAAAATAACATGACAGAATGGAGAACTGCGCATTCTCTGCTAAATTTATGTGTTTTTGAAAATCAGATATTTATATGTTTAGCAATTTCTGAAAAGCATTTATGGTTGGATAAGAAAAAAATTTATATATAATGTCTGCTGTCTGGAAGCTTATATTCAGGCAGATGCTGACAGATATAGATATGCATATAAACAGATTTTTTTTTAAAAAAAGACAGAAGGATCTTGAAATTTCTTAAAGAACTTAAGTGTATGTAGAATTGCATGTACCAAATTATTCCCCAAGTACTGAGTCAGTGTTAGAACACACCAATTTAGTGTGGCCCCAAACCTTAAATAAATTAGATATATAAATGGACTGACAAATAGATGAAAAATAAGTGATATAAATATATAGATCTGCTAATATGTGAATATAATAAACATAAGTAAATTTAAAAATAGGCATATATATGCCGTATTGGTACTGGAGAGATAGTACAATGGGTAGAGCCTTGAAAATGGCTAATTCAAGTTCAATCCTCAGCACTACACACACAGGGTCCCTGAGTACCACTGGGTGTGGTCCCAAGACCCTCTATCACATAACAAGTTTTTAAAGTTAACGGAATCATGTGCCAATATATTACAAAAGAAAGCATAGTAAATCCTTGACAGAAAAGAGGAGCTCATATTCGGGGCAAATAGTCTGTACATTCTACCCAGTAAATTCATCCATAGTGTGTTTTCAAATATATTTATTATAGAACTAGATTCTATCATAAAGAAAATGCAGGGCTTCTGCCACAAACAGGATTCTATAGACAAGAGTTTCATTTTGTTTGTTTGTTTGTTTGTTTGTTGTTTTGCTTTGGCTCTCCTTGATTTCCTCCACCTCCCAGGAAAGAACAATGAAAGGCCAATTCTCTATAAAAGCCAGTAAGAAAATGATCAGTCAGGTTGCAATCAGTCTTAGTTCTCAAGTTTCTGTATCCCCCTTGGAATATTAAATGGCATACTTTGAGATAGGGGTGCTTCTTGCTTGCTACTGATTCACATAGAATGATGGATTAGTGGGGTTATGCTGAGGGACACACAGTTCCCTACCTCTTCTCTCCATCTCTGAAAATTCTATGTCCGTTCCCTTGAGCAATTAACTCTCTCTCTCTCTCTCTCTCTCTCTCTCTCTTTCTCTCTCTTTCACTCCCTCCTCCCAAGATCTATCACCCCAGCACTAGATCTACTTACTTACCTGCCAAATTCTATTCCTTTCTGACCTGTTTGTTGGCCCAGACACACTCCCGAAGACTGACCTGGGAGTGCTATATATCCATCAATCTCCACAATATTGGGGTCATCAAAGAAAGATCTTTCTTTTATCTCTGTCTTTAGGCTGAGTGGTTGGTACCAAGTAAATATATTTCAAGTAGTCAATTCGTAGCCAGTAATCTAAAATAAACTTTGCTTATCTTCTACAGTTAACAGGACACTTTTTGATTCAGATGTTGAATGCTATCTACTAACATTGCCTGTACTTATTATACTACGAGCATGATCATATCATTAACCCCTTTCTTGAAATAATAGCCCTGGAGCGCAAGCGTGTGTGTGTGTGTGTGTGTGTGTGTGTGTGTGTGTGTGTGTGTGTGTGTGTGTGTGTGTGTGTGTGTGTAATGAGATTGCCCTGCTCACATCAGCCTGTGTTGGGATTTGATTGCTGGCCTATCAGCTCAGAATTGATGGCGCTCAAAGAAGAACTAATAGGAAGAATCTACTCTATTGTCAAGATGGGGCACTGCTGTGATGATTCACAGAAAGGGAAGAAGTTCTGGAAATGAAAATAAATGGGGACAGAACCACCTGCAATGCTGCACTGACCAATATCGGCATTTATTTCCTTAATATAAATGCAAACAAACAGACTCTGCTGGGCAAGGATAAGACCACCTGGTT
>PVKC010051217.1:0-10463 GCA_004027635.1 Crocidura indochinensis
TCTCTCCTGACAGCTGCATAGTATTCCACTGTGTATATGTATCACAGTTTCTTTAGCCATTCATCTGTTGAAGGGCATCTTGGTTGTTTCCAGAGTCTGACTATTGTAAATAGTGCTGCAATGAATATAGATGTGAGGAAGGGATTTTTGTATTGTATTTTTGTGTTCCTAGGGTATATCCCTAGGAGTGATATAGCTGGATCGAATGGGAGCTCAATTTCCAGGTTTTGGAGGAATCTCCATATCACTTTCAATAAAGGTTGAACTAGATGGCATTTCCACCAGCAGTGAATGTACCTTTAAAAGCACATTTGCCTTGCATACAGAAGGACGGTGGTTCAAATCATGGCATCCCATATGGTCCCCCAAGCCTGCCAGGAGCGATTTCTGAGTGTAGAACCAGGAGAAACCCCTGAGCGCTGCCAGATGTGACTCAAAAACCAAAAAAAAAAAAAAAAATAGAGGAACTAAGTGGGCCCAGAATGTTCCACCAGATAAGGATCCCTTGACACGAAGCTGTATCAGCAAAGAAATGTCTGTTCAAATGGAAATGGACCAATTATGTACACTGAGAAGAATGAACTGCTTGTATTAACCAATGAAACGCTCGTATTGTTGAAGCTTTTAAAGCCTTATATAAACAGGTTGGAGATTTGCTTTAGGGTTCTTGTAAAGACTTCACTGAATTGGATGAGACTTGGACCTTGACTAACCAAATAAACTCCCTTTTGCATCCTGAATTATTGAAGGTGGTCTTTGACTCTCAGCGCTGGTTTTGGGGAGTCAGGTCGGACCCTACAGGAGGGAAGATCATAATTCTAGTCTCAGTGCCTGCACATCTTTTTCAGTTATACTTGTTGGAAGTGATATCCATTACTTGTGTCCACACACATCTGTGGCACCAGGGATGTGAGGCAGGAGAGTAACTAGGAGTGTATCACATGTGGTAGCACTGAAGGTTGAACTCATTGCCTCATGCTTAAAAAGTAAATGCTGGGGCCCGGGAGATAGCATGGAGGTAAGGTGTTTGCCTTTCATGCAAAAGGTCATTGGTTCGAATCCCGGTGCCCTATATGGTCCCCAGTGCCTGCCAGGAGCAATTTCTGAGCATGGAGTCAGGAGTAACCCCTGAGTGCTGCCGGGTGTGACCCAACCCCCCCCCCAAAAAAAAAAAAGTAAATGCTTCATGTACTAAGCCAACTCCTGGATCCTAAAACATTTTCTTTTCCAACTCAGTAAGTCCTGGAATTCTTGGTCCCTCTATTCTATCTACCTTTACCTTGAAAATAGGGGCTGATTTATTTATTAACTCCTCTTTTTTACATACAGCTAAATGCTACTAGTCCACACCATCATCCTTAAATCTAGGATCTCTCAGCAAAATATAAACATTTTCGGTGCCTATTTAAATTTCAAGTGATCACATTGGAATTAAATATTTGATCCCTATGTAATAAAGATAACTGCTTCTTTCCAGTTTCCAAGCCACTTATATCTTGTTTTTTATCTCTAGCCTGCGTTTAACAGTGATGTTTTGTTGTTGTTGCTGTTGTCGTTGTTTTCTTTTTGTTTGGGACCAAATCCAATTGTTCTCAGGTGTTATACTTGACTGACTCTGTGCTGAAGGATCACTCCATATTTCAGTGCCAGGGAACACTGGGGATCAGCTACATGATTGGAATTTTAATACAACTAGATACCAATTTCTGACCCTAAAAGCTAGTGCCTCAAACTGACAAATATCCAAAACACAGTGGCTTAAAATAACAGTGATTTATTATCCTTGATCTGCGAGCTGTGAGTCAGCTGAGGGTTGGCAGAGCTCAGCCAGGCTCAGCTGGGTAGCTCTGCTGATTTAAGTTGAGCTTGGCTGGGACCGATTGGCTTTGTTTCATGCATTACTCATCCTCCTTCTGGATCCACTGGGCTAGTCATCTGCATGTTCTCCTGTTTCTGCTTGCAGAGCTGAGCACAAACTCAGCTGTACAAGTGCTTTTCAAACTTTCACTTGCAATCTACCTGTGAACATCCTGGCAGCCAAAGGACAAGGAAATAAAAATTTTCTCTCATGTAAGTGTGTAAATGTGTTAAGTGTTTATGTGCCTGTGCATGTGAGAGTAAAGGAGTGAATGAGAGAGAGAGAGCAAGAGAGAGCGACAGAGAGAGAGAGAGAGAGAGAGAGAGAGAGAGAGAGAGAGGACTGAACTTTTTGTTGTTTGCAGGGGTAGGAGAGACATTGCAGTGCCGGAAAACAAATCTAGGGGTTCATACATGCAAGAGAAGTGCTCTGCTGCTCTACAAGAGAAGTTCACCTCCAGCTCCTGAATAGAGAATATGCATGAGCAGCAATTTAATTTACCATGTCTGTTCTTGTGGAATTTTACATCACCACCATGTAGATAAAGCCACCAGTTCAAAGGAGAGGGAAAAAGAATGACAGAAATTCTCAGAGCAGCTCCAAGAAGACAATAGAAAACCTTCCAAATTTTTAATTTAAGACCATTTAAACAAAAGCTTCTATATCCACTAGCTCTTGTCAAGACCACACAATAATAACATTTGGAGATAATAAAGTCTGATTCATCTACCTTCTATGTAAGCATTTCTCAGTAAGCTGCTGGAAAAGATTCAGCCCCCCACCAAAAAAAAAAAAAGAAAAGAAAAGAAAAATTAATAGAGATAATACGCCAAAAGGGGAAAAGAGGAAGTATAAAATGTAATGGAGAGAACTAAGGGAATTATCCAGCATCATCTCATATGAGAGTTCAACAAATTCATGCCAATCTAGAGCAGAGCAGGGGATAGAGGAGACCCCTTCTCTTGCTTCCCCCAGAGTGTGGGATGAACTGTCTGAAAATACATTTGGTACTATTGTAGAGAGTAGGAAAACCAAGAATATACACAGGGGAAACTAATTATATGGAAAATAACTGCACCATTATTAACTCCAGGAACATAAAAAGATATATATAAAAATACATAATATGGTCCCAATATGGTTCATATATAAACAGTATTTCATGTTAGAATAGTGATGAAATTTTTGTTAAAACTATACTGGGAAAATGGAAAAGAGAAAAAGAAACCCTGGAGCTGGAGTGATAGTATCCGCGGGTCGGCTGCTTGCTTGCAACTGATCTGGGTTTAATCCCCAGTACCACACATGGTCCCCTGAGCCCTACCAGGAATGAGCCCTGAGTAGAGAACAAAGTAATCCCTGAGCACCACTGGCCCAAAAATAAAAAATAAAGGAAACATCCTTATCTACCAAATAAAAATCAACTAAATATATTATTTAGCAATATTGAGAAATAAATTGACTCTGGAGAATAGAACTAAAAAGTATGAAGGGTAGACATAGAACTGCTCTTTTATTGGTCATAAATTGTTTTAGCTAAATTTGACTCATTTTAGAGAGAACATAAAGATGGTAAAAGAAAAAAACCTATTTTAAAAAGTGCTCAATAGCACATACTTTTGGATTCAGGAACCCTGGGTTCAATACCTGGCACCACATGGTCCCCTGAGCTCTGTATGGTCCTAAAAAAGGAAAAAATAGAAGGGGAAAGGAGAGGGGAGACAAGGGTAAGAGAGGGGAGGAAAGGGTAGGAGAGGTGAGGGGAGAGGAGAAGAGAGGAGGGGAAGAATGGGGAGGGGAGGAGAAGGGAAGAGAGGAGAGGGAAGAGGGGTGAAGAGGAGAGAGGAGGGAAGGTAGGGCTAGAAAGGAAAAGAGAATAGGAGAGGGGGATATGGGGAGGGGAGAAGAAGGAGAGGAGAGAGAATGAGGAGGGGAGAAAAGGGGAGAAGAAGGGAAGAGAAAGGAGGGAAGGGAAGGGAGAGGAAAGAGGAGAGAAAATAAATAGGAAGCTTGAAATCATAATAAAAAATATAACAAAGATCAAGGTAACCCATCCAAAGGGTTATGGTATGAAATTACTAGACATCTTTGGGTAAAAAAAATCTATCACTGAATTTCTGTATCACTATAAAAATAAAGTAAACATTCATTTTTGTAAAAGCACAATAATGGCATCACAAGAGGAAATATTTATTTTTTAGATTTTATACTTCCTGTTTTGCATTATCAGAGAAATTCAAATCAAAATGACAGTGAGGTATCATCTCACACCAGTGAGAAGGGTATATACCAATAATGACAGAAATAACTAGTGGTGGGGATGTGGAAATAAAGAAAGCCTCATCTGCTGTGGATGAAAATATTTTTCTGGTTCATACTGGAAAACAGTATGACTTCTCCAAACATTAAAAACAAAACTACTGGGGCTGGAGTGATAGTACAACGGGTAGGGTGTGTTAGTCTTCCACATGGCCAACCCAAGTTCGTTACCTAACATTCCATATGGTCCCCTGAGCCTGCAGGAGTAATTTCTGAGCACAGAACCAGAAGTAACCCCTGAGCATCATTGGGTGTGGCTCATAAAATAATGAATATGGAACTACCATATGAACCAGTGATTCCACTCCTTAGTATCTATCACCAAAATAATTCATTTGAAATGATGAAGGCATACCTGTGTTCATTATGTGGTGTCTGGAAGCAACAGAACTGCCCAATGATACATGAAATGGACAAAAATAGTTGTGTGTATTTATATGTATTTACATATGTATATGTATATATGTATGAATATACATGTAAATACATATAAATATATGTATAAATTTATATATTTATATGTATTTACATGTGTATGCATATACAAGTGCACACAGTGGAACAGTTAATATAAGAAATGACAAAAAAAAACTGGCTTTAGCCAGAACTTGTCAATGTAAGTGAAATAAGTCAAAGAGAGAAAGATATATGGCAAATAAAATCACTCATGCTTAGTATATGAAGAAACAAAGACAGAGAATGAACAGTGGCCAATGTAAACAAACTCATGGAGTCTGACATTAGATTTTGATGGTGTAGAGCTACACTATTTTGAATTCCCAAAGCAAAAACATGAATACCATTGAAAACCATGCTATCTCAATTATAACTTTAAAAAACTCATCTCTTTCATAACAATGTACTTTGACATTTTTGCAAGTACCAGTTTTATTCAGATGTTTAAACGTCTGGGGAAAAGTAATATACTAAATCTGTATATGTCATGTGAGAGCAAATTTCATCCATCTTGTCATTTACTGAATAAATATGTATGCTTGGCTCCAAACATCATAATAATGATTAATATTGTACACTATATAGTTATTAAAAAATACGTTTCCATACATTTACTCCCGTGATTGAATTCTCACAACTGTGAGGTTGATGCAGGAACAAATTTACTATAATGCTAGTTAGTCATGAGTTTCTCTCCCCTCCACCAAATGGCCTACTTTCCAACTTTTCCTACTTTCCAAAAGGACCAGCAATATGTTCATACATACAGTCATACATTCTTGTGAATTAAGCACAAAACGACTTTTGTTAAAATGTCTATTTCTTTCCACTCCAACTTTAAATGCATCATAGTTCTCCATAAGTGACCATACTTACTAAATCTCCATTCATTTTGTACCTACCCCATTTGTATTCACAATCTTGTTTCCTTTTGCACAAAAATAACATTCCTAAGTTGTGTGGACTTCAGGCTCCATGAAACCTGAATTCATCCCCTGAATTAGCCATTCCACTTTATAAACTGATGAATGAGATTAAGTGACTGATCCAGTTTTGTTGACCTTACCTGAAACTCAGGTACTCAAATCTCCAAATTTCTATAAATTTCTATAACTCTATTCCTTATCTCTAGATGGTAAAAAAAAAAATCTAAAAGACTGAGTCAAGAAAGAAAGACAGGGCTTTAGTTACTTTCCTTCCGTAGAGCAGACCTGGCTAGAATTTTGACCAGTAGTGATCTTTAAACACAAAGCCAGGAGTAAGGGCTGAGCACAACCAAGTGTGCTCATCCAAGGGGCCCATCCCATCCTATCCCATCACAAAAGTGAAAATATTTTACCCCCTCTTTTTTTCTTTCTTTTTTCTTCCCTCCAAACAGAACCACATAACTTGAACCATCTTGTTCTGCCTCACAAATTGAGGGGGAAATAATGGAGGGTACCAAGACCAGAGAGGTGTATTAACATTGAGTAGAAATAAAAAATGATCATACTTAAACACCAAATCCAAAGCCAACGACAACAGAATTGAAACCCAATCTACAATAAGCTAGACACAGAGGGGACCACTTATCTAGCAGCCCGGGGCTCAAAGGAGGGGAATATAGGATGCATGCTGGGAACAGGGGTGGAGGGAGAATAACACTGGTGGTGGGAATGCCTCTAATTAAATGTCACTATGTGCCTAAAATATTACTGTGAAAAACTTGTAATCCACTCTGGTCAAAATAAAAATATTTAATTAAAAAAAGTGAAAGCATGAACTTCTTTCTTGGGAAAATCAGTCCTGAAAGTTGGGGGGTCAAAAGTCTACTTGAGCGATTGGCCTTCATGTAATGTGTTGGGGGGTCCAGGAGGTGGATAAAGACATACAATAAAGGGTTCAGGGAGTCCGGAGAGATAACATGCAGAAGGATGATGGTTCAAATCCCGTCATTCCAAATGGTCCCCCAAGCCAGAAGCGATTTCTGAGCATAGAGCCAGGAGTAACCCCTGAGAGCTGGTGGGTGTGACCCATGAGAGAGAGAGAGAGAGAGAGAGAGAGAGAGAGAGAGAGAGAGAGAGAGAGAGAGAGAGAGAGAGAGAGAGCGCTCAGAAAACAAATCTTGACAAAGTCATTCTGTCTTCAGCTGGCTCTTCCTAGTCATTCCAAGGCAATGACCTGGACAGATTGGAGTCAACACACTCAGCAGGAAGAGGAAACACTCTCCCTTGTGGAGAAATCTTTCCTTCCAGCCTGGCCTCCTCCGGGAACAGATCTCAGATCTTTCTGGGAGAACCCAAGACTGCTGGGAAACAGGTTAAGGAACAGAGGACTTAGGAATTGGAAGAGACAGCATCTGTGGAAGTTAAGCCATGTCCAGTGGGTAAGGTGGCACCAGAACGTAGAGGGCAGCTTGTGGGCAATAAGAAACATGTTTCGGGGCCAGAGAGATAGCACGGATGTAGGGCATTTTGCCTTGCATGCAGAAGGATGGCAGTTCGAATCCCAGCATCCCATATGATCCCCCGAGCCTCCCAGGAGCGATTTCTGAGCATAGTCAGGAGTAACCACTGAGCGCTGCTGGCTGTGATCCAAAAACAAAAACAAACAAACAAAAAAAGAAACATGATTCAACACATGTATCTGCTGCAGTGCAGTTTCATGACTCTCAACAAGTTGCCTAAGTTTTATAGTTCCATTTCTTCATTTGCAAATTAGAGAGTTCCTGAAACGGTATCTATAGCTAAGACTCCAAAGACCTAAAATTATTCCAAAGTTTATTTGAAAGAGTTGATTAAAATTCACTTGACAGAAAAAAGTCATCTAATGAACTTAGAGGTGTTTATAACACTGATTACAAAAGCTCCGACATCTCCATTTAGGGGCAGTAATTTATTGGAGGACAGGTTTATAGGGGGGTGGTAGTGGCTAACATAACGTAGACTTACTGTAGTCCATTTTAACAGCCAGAGAATTTTCAAACATATCTGGACCTGGCTCTTCTGGAGCAAAGACTGTGGATCTGAAGTGCTTTTCTCCTAAGGCTATTGCATGGGTAAAATTAGTCCTTTGGAAAGGTGTTTTGTGCAATACTGGGCACAAAATAAGATGTCTGGACAATCTTGGTGTTGTTACTGGGACCCTCTTAAAAATATATTCCAAGAGGTGTTATTTTGCATTTAGCTAACTCCTAGGAAGGGGAATTTGCTTCTTTCTCTCTTGGAGATAGTTGAGTCTAAATGCTGCTCATTTTCCATCTAATTTTATAAACTGAAACTTCCCTTTTACTCACTTTGCAGTCAGGGTACTAGTCAGATTTCAGTATAGCCTCAGCAAATAGCTTTAAGGAATACCCTGGGCCTTTTCTCCATAACTAATTGCTCTTCAGATATTGCTCTTTTTTAAAATATATTTTATTTAGGGGCCTGGGAGATAGCATGGAGGTAAGGCGTTTGCCTTTCATGCAAAAGGTCATCGGTTCGAATCCCGGTGCCCCATATGGTCCCCCGTGCCTGCCAGGAGCAATTTCTGAGCATGGAGCCAGGAGTAACCCCTGAGCACTGCTGGGTGTGACCCAAAAACCAAAATATATATATATATTTTTTATTTAAACACCTTGATTACATACATGATTGTGTTTGGGTTTCAGTCACGTAAAGAACACCACCCATCACCAGTGCAACACTCCCATCACTATTGTCCCAAATCTCCCTCCTCCCCACCCAACCCCTGCCTGTACTCAGGAAAACAGGCTTTCCATTTCCCTCATACATTCTCATTTTTAGGACAGTTCAAAATGTAGTTATTTCTCTAACTAAACTCATCACTCTTTTTGATGAGCTTCATGAGCTGAGCTGGAACTTCCAGCTCTTTTGTGTCTGAAAATTATTATTGCAAGAATGTCTTTCATTTTTCTTAAAACCCATAGATGAGTGATACCATCCTGTTATCTCTTCCACAATACTCCAGTTTGCCAATACAGCCTTTAAATTCAGCACCCCAATCATAAAATTTAAGGACCATGGATCTTCTGCCCAGCCCAGAGGATGTTCCACATTTTCCTCCCTGGGCTCCAGACTGAAAAACATCTGTCTCTTGGTATGAAAGCAGAAGTGAGCTTGGGAGGAGATTTAGAAAAACACAACCAAGGCCATCACAGAGTTTCATTAGAAAAACACACTAAAAATATATCTATTTCAAGGCAATTTTTTCCAGTTTCCCCAAACTCCTATGGAAAACAGTGAGCAGTGGAGACCAACCAAAATGTAAAAGTTGAAAAGGGTGGAAGAAAAGTTGGTGATATTCTGCCAATTCATTTACTGTGGAAAAATTACAGACAGTAATGTCAAAGCCTGTGTGTAGGTCACGGATCATCTCCCACAGTCCAAGAAAAATGAATGATATTCCTGCAGAAAGAGAAGGAGAAGGGAGAGATATCAAACTCAGCAGCAACTGGGAGTGAATTATGGAGAAACGGGAGGACACTGCTGCCTCCAGTGGACATGACCCTGCAGTCCTTATCTCTAGCCTGGACCTCTTGGCTCAAGAGAACCTAAGCTAATAAACCCCCAAGAGGGAAAAAAAATTCATTTCCAGAGCGAGACAATATGATCACTCACTCATGCGAGATGGAAATAAAGAGAAAAAGAAACACTCTTCTCTGGGACTGGTCATCCAGCCACCTGCAAAATATGCCCAGAATCTAGATGTCTGTGGGGTCTTGGTAAAGCTCCTTCAGTAGCTGTAGGCTGGGAGGGTACATGAATGTATATTATTCAACTTTTTCTAACTTGTGTGCTTAAATTTTTTCATAAGAGACTTGAAAAACTTCTCAGGTTCTAACAATGTCCCTTTTGGGTTGCTCTTGTACAAACTGTGGGAAAAGGAGAGAGAGGGTTGCACATTTGGGTGTGGTGGGGGGTGGGGGGGTCAAGGGATTACTGAGGCTGCTGGGACTGCATTAGAGATGCAGGATGCCCTGTAGCATTCAACATGTGGCCTCATGCCTGCAAGGCAGTTTTCTACCACTGAGTAACAGATCCAGGCTCTCAAGAAAAACTTTTAAAAACAGGGACTCTGGAGAACATCCTTAAGAAACTGGAGTGCATGAAGGAAGCCCAAGTTTGAACCCTAGCACCACATGGTTCCCCAAATACAAAAAGAGTGACTACTGCTGAACACCAACCTGGGAATGGCCCCCAAGCACCACTAGGTATGATCTAAAATCAAAACTAAAAGGTTTTATTCTTTGGAGGTGGACCTCTAAACAATGCATAGGCGGCTCAGAGACTGTTCTAGCCATACTCAGCCAACCATTACACAGAAAAGAGAAAGTACTAGCTTTTACCATGAGTGCTGAAAGTCTTGAGAAAAGATAATAACAAATTCAAGTGAGCTAACTATCAGTTCAAACCCACTACAAACTTCAGAAAATTTCTATGGTAGCATTTAAAAACTGCACTTCCACAAGTACAACAAAATGGACTTGAACATAAAGCCAAAGATTTAGTCATAAGGTGACAATGTCAGCAGAACCCCTATTCAAAGGAAGAGCCTGATAAGAGGTTTAAGATCCAATCGCTTCGAGGCCTTTTGGCTAAAATCAAGTGTAGTATCTGCTCTTATCAATTTAATATCTGATACATCCTCTCTCCGAGGACCATATATTAAATGGATTTTTGGAACTGGAAGTCGGAAGAGGAGTATGCTCCGTCCACTTCGTGCATCGACCTGGTATTGCAGTACCTCAGGAATGGTGCACCAAAAAAAAAGAAAAATTTTTGGTTCCTTTTCTAATACAAATTAAAGTTCTCAAAAAAAAAAAAAAAAAAAAAGCTATTCAGATCCA
>PVKC010051218.1:0-10454 GCA_004027635.1 Crocidura indochinensis
ATATATATATATACACAGTTTGAAAATAAGTTTGCTAAAACATTTTTATAATGAGCACTGTAGTAAGAGTCTATAGTATCCAAGTTCCTTTTCCATCGACTTCTGTGGATAAAGACATTAGAGCATTTTTTGCAGACATAATTTGAAAATAAGTTGCTACATGATATACACAATCAATCATCACAGCATCTGGAAAACATTCCCAATTGGATAGCTAAGAACTATTAAAAATTTAACAACATTGTGCATTTCCCCAGAACTAATATTAAAGCTCTAAAGTTGGATACAAAACTTTCTGTTTTTGGTGAAGCATAGAACAAAACAGTAGCTACGAAAACCAATACAGGTAGAACACACAGTCTAAACAGCAATAAAGTGACCAATGCAAATAGGATTAATAGATTAACCTAGAAGAAAGTTACAAGGGATTCTGAAAGCAGCTTCTTCTCAGCTGGTCTTCGGCTGGATTTGGATCCTCCATCTTCTCTTTCTTCACCTTCTGTAGTAGGCTGCTGAGGTTGTCTGGGATGGAAAGGCCTTTGAGTCCTGGGCTGAAATCTGGGTAGGAGTACCCACATATTTCCCTGCTGTTGGTCTCCATCAAATGGAGCTTTTTCTTTGGCTTCTACTCCATCACTGACCTTAATAAACTGCTGCATGTTGGGAGTGCTGAGGTCCTCACACAACACATTTAGTAGAAGAAAAACAGTGGGTCTTGGCCTCTGGGATGCTGCTCAGAGTCTTCAACTTTCTCCCCTTCATACACCTGCTTCTGTTTGCCTGAAGGGGCCTCTGCCACATTCATAACAGAGGCCATGTACACCAGTGTTTCAGTGATAGGCACTGTACATTCAGTCCACTTCAAGGAGGCCATCATGGTGATTATCCACCCATGAATCAAGGCACTCACCATTGTTGAGATCTTCTTGGATTTCTGAGTCCTGTTTGGGTGCCAGTTGTAAAATAAAATCAACAAGTTGTGAGGTCACCCCACACACCATATCTCCAACCCCAGGCAGATGGATCTGAAGAAGCAAGGTTGTGGTGAAGAATAAACTAAGCCAGGCAGGAGAGAGTACAGGACTCCATAGCTTTTTGCCACGTGGTTGGTCAGGTTGCACAGGATGGTCTCTCTGCCTCAGCCAATAGCCAGACCTGCCTCTTTCTTTATTAAACCAATACTCATATTTACCCGAAGGGGGAAAGTCTAGAAAGACACACACACAGAGAAGTTCCTAACCAAGTGGGCTTTTACATATCAAGGGAAAAGGTTTAATAGAAGAGGAAGTTGGGGGAATGCCTTTGTTTTGGGTTAACTACAGGATGTCACCTTACCCTTCCTTGGGAGACCAGAGATGTGGCTCAGTGGTTACATATTGACCTTGCAAGCCAGGCCCTGGGTTCAGTCCCAGGCATATGGCAACAAAAGCTTCCCTAAATGCAAAGCCAGGCCACATTGTGATGGCACCTCAAAAATGTGATAATGGCTTGCATCATAAGGAACAATAACAAGTCTTTAGAGAGCAGGTGGAATAAAAGGAACTCTGGCAACCAGTGGAATTCCCAGTGTTAGAAGGAGTGTAAATTGGCATAACTGTTTTTGGAAAAAGCTGCAGCACTTCCTCTCCTCAAGAAGCTAAGAATAGAGTTTCTCTGTTCAGGGAGCTACATCAGGATCAATCTAAAGAATATGAAATCATAAATGCAAAAAAGCTCTGATCTGCCCAATTGTAATTAACACTGTTTACAACTACAAAAATATAGAAGCAATCTAAGTGTCCATTGAGAGGTGAATGGATAATGAAGATGTAATACATTTACACAATGGAATACTATTCAGCTCTTTCTTTAAAAATGAAATTTTGCTATTCACAGCAAAAATGAAAGGAACTACAGTTAATTATACAAAGCAAACTAAATTAGAAAGAGACAAAGATAACTCTGTAAGTCACAGTGAATCAATTAAAAAGAAAAGAAAGAGAAAAAATAAAGCTGGATTTGCCTCCCCTGCACCTCTGCACCTCTGTACTTTCAGAAGTCCTGGCAGTCACACCCAGAGCCTTACAAAGTCGTCCACCATGTCTGACAAGTGGCCAACATCATAGATTCATCTAACTCTCTAGAGATGACAACTAGCAGGAAAAACTCAACATACTGGCCTCAAGTTGATCACACCTGGGCCCTTTGGGAGTATGGGGCAATTATCCTGCCCTTCTAAAAGCCCTAGGGGCTGTATACACAGACCTGCCCTACAACCGCAACCACACCAACGGCCCAGGTTCACTGCTTTTCCATTAATCTCTAGCTACCAAAAAAATTCCAGGTGCACTAGTTTTGTGGCTAACATTTCCAGGGATGTTTTAGGGCTGATGTAAGCCCCCCGCCCCCCCAACCCTTGCCTCTGTACTTCCAGAAATCCAGGTAGCCACATCCATAAACCATATATGCTGTTGCCATATAGCATCATCAGCCCAGCTCCTTATGCTCCCACAGCTATGAGACACCCCCATAATTTTAATATTGACTTCCGAATATACTAAATTAGATGTAAAATTATGATAGAAGCCACATAAGCTTAACAAACTAAACCAAGAATAGAATGCTAAAAAATATATATAGCTTATACTAGTCGACTCCCAAAGTGAAAGAACACCCTCCCAGCCCACCTTGTCTCTTCCAAAAAGAAGCTGCCGCCACTACTCCTGTTGATTCATCCTATGTGGCCACTTTTCTCCTGCCTCCCCTCACTGTGGACAGTTGCTTGCTATCAGATTCGGCTCTGGAGAGTCCCTCAGCTCAAGGACACTACCTAATCCCTGACTTCCGCAAACTATTTCTCAGACTCCACAAAACCATGACACAGGATGAAACTGTGCTCTGGATTTTACACACACCCCCAGACTATCTCAAAAGAATAAGGTAGGGGCCCGGGAGATAGCATGGAGGTAAGGCGTTTGCCTTTCATGCAAAAGGTCATCGGTTCGAATCCCGGTGCCCCATATGGTCCCCCGTGCCTGCCAGGAGCAATTTCTGAGCATAGAGCCAGGAGTAACCCCTGAGCACTGCTGGGTGTGACCCAAAAAACAAATACAAAAAAAGAATAAGGGAGATATCTATATTTCCTTTGTATTTTTCTGTATATGCATTTCCTCAATAGTTATTATTCTTAGTGTATATTTCCATATGTAGAGTAACTTTCCATATGTAGGTAACTTTCCCCATCCCTTTCTTGTATCTGCTTAGTAGAAAATTCTAGTAGATAAGTCTTACTTGTGATCCAAGTTTAGGTTAGAACCAGGTAATAGAGATCATTAAATTTGTTGTTTTTAACCCCATATGCACCACTAGTATGATGTGGTTTTGTTCCTTTTGCATAGGCACATTAAATGGGGAAATCTTATGCATAGAAAGAAATTCTTATCTAATAAGGATAGGAACTCACAATTTTTATATTGCAGGGCACCTTTCACTCTGAACATTTATCATAGTGACTCAACTTGGGCCTCAGTTGATCAGACATGACCATCCAACCCCGAATCTTAGATACCATCCTTGGAACCAGTACAGTTGTCTTCACCAGCACCAGAAATCAAGTTTCCACCAAAGAAGGCCCTAGTGCCACCGTGGCACCAACTTGCTCCAGGGTAGGTTTATATGATACCCTGAAGAGCAGGAAACAGCAATAACATGCTTTCAGGACAGATTTCCCTGCCTTGCCACCTAATGATGAGATTAAATCAGAAGGCACTCTGTGATACTCTGGCTTCAACATAAGATCTGTGCAAAAACTAAAACCTGACTGCAACAACCGTGATTGAATAAAATTTTTTCTGGGACGATGAAGAAAGACCCAGAGACTGTAGTCAGTATTATGACAGGATCTTCATGGGTAGAGATATCTTGGTTTATTTTTTAGGCCAAGGGTATTTCCTTTCTAATTTCCCCAAAGTTTGTTGTGCCTATGCAAAAATAAATAAATAAATAAATACATAAAAGCCTGCTACTCCCCTATTAAATTTTATTTCTATCTTCTAGATATGGGCTCCTGCCTTTTTCATAGAACCTTAGGACATAATGACTTTGTTTTACCTCATATTTCTGTGTCTTTCTACAAATTGAGAAAAAGGGAAAAAATAAAAGAGGATAGGATCTAGGGGACACATGGCCTCAGGTGCATTGGTGAAGAAAAAATAAGGTCAACATTAATTACCCAAGTCAATGACAATAGAATCAAGAGACCCAAACTATAACAATTTAAACTTAAAATGAACCTGTTACACTGGTGGGCCAGGGGGCAAAAAGTAGAAGTATAGGGGCTGGAGAGATAGCATGGAGGTAAGGCATTTGCCTTTCATGCAGAAGGTCATCAGTTCGAATCCCGGTGTCCCACATGGACCCCCGTGCCTGCCAGAAGCAATTTCTGAGCATGGAGCCAGGAGTAACCCCTGAGCACTGCTGGGTGTGACCCAAAAACCACACACACAAAAAAAAGTAGAAGTATAGGATGCATGCTGGGAACTGTGGTGGAAGGAATGGTGGTGGAAATGATGCTAATTCACTGTTATTGTATGCTTGAAATCCAACTATGAGGACTTGCAATTCACAATAATCTCAATAAAAATTAATATATATACCATTTAGATAGACCTTCATACAATGACATAACGACCCTATTGCAAAATACGACAATGTTCACAAATTTTTAACGAGTTTTTTCTATGATTCCATTACCATTTAGAAATATTAAGTAAATTATTCATACTTGCTAAGGGACAGGTTTCAGAACAATTGGGAAACTGCTGATAAAGGTGGAGGGAAGGTTTCACTTGTGGTGAGATTGGTAATAGAATATTGGATGTTAAGCTGTATCATGAACAACTCTGTAACCATGGTGTCCAAAATAAAGAAATTTAATTAGGAGAAAAGAATAAAGTAGACATATCATGGTATCTGATTTCAAATTATTAAATTTTAGTTATTAAAATAGTGTGGTACTGATATCAAAATGGACATATAGACAAATGAAAGTGCAGAGAGCTCAGATATAAATCACATATGTAGTATCAAGTAATCTTTAATAAATGTGCCCAAAATACACAATGTGAAAGGATAGTATCTTTGATAAACAGTGTCGGTAATTCTGAGTAATTACATGTAGAAAAATGAAATTGGACCCTTATCTTACACCATACACAAAAATGAACTTGAAGTTAGTTGAAAGAGAGAAGTGAACATTATGATGGTTGGTGTGATGTTGAAATATTGTATTGATAAAATTTGCATTAATAATATTTATTATAAATAGCTGTGCCTAAAATAAAGAATAAATAAAAACAGAAAAGACTGCAATTTGTATTCAGTGTAAGTTATTAAATTGATGAATAGTAAACAAAATAAGACAAACCAGTGGGCAATGATCACAGAACTAAAGTGAACTGAGGCAAGGTGAAGAATGGGAATAGATATTATAAAGATAAGAAATATTTCCAGTCTGATTGTGATAGGCTCAGTAAAAAACTTTAATGAACATTAGAAATAAATCTTTCCATTCCCATGCCAGATAGAAATCAGGCCATCCTCAGAGTGCCAGGCTCAAAGGCTTTTAATATTTAGAATAAAACCTTGACTCTAAATTCAATTCAACCTCCAATAAAGCTCTTCTTACAGCCAGCACAATGTTTCTGTGGACCTTAGGCAAGTCTTAGTTCCATCTCATCATCAATGACCCACATCCACTGTCCCTCAAGGGCACTTTTTTAATGTCTTGCCAAAATAATAAATAAATAAATAAAGGCACTTTGGAGTAGTAGGGTGCCTCCCTCCCCCATTTCTTACTACAACAGCCTAAATTCCTCCTCAAAAACTCAAAGACACTATACCTAGTGAAAAGAAAGTCAACGTTATAGAAGTATTTGGCTTTGGGCTCAAATATAAGGAGCAAAGCAATACAAGTAACAGGAAAAGCCATGGAGTTCTCTGGAGCTGGGCTATGGCCCAGGCTTGCTTCAGTGCATGGACTCTGATACAGAGGTATAAGGCTGCTTTCAGCTCCCGCATGTTTGACTCTGAAAATAAAACTTTGCAGGCCAGGAAGAGAGCACAGAAGTGAAGGCATATGCTTTATAAGTGTGGGACAGCAGGTCCATATCCCCAACACCATGTGACCCTCCCTAATCATGTTTCCTTCCTGCTTCCAGTACTGTGGAGTCTGATCATGGAGATCCCTGGCACCATCACAAGGCCTAAGCTATGTCAAATCCTTGGATTTTCACTTCAAATGAATGACCTGCTTGACCAAGAGTCACCACAAGTGACCCCCAAGCATGTAGAACCCCAGCACAAGAAAAAAAAACAACTAAAACAAAACAAAACAAAAATATGGTGTCTCCCAAAACAAAATCAATTCTCAAATCACCAGTCTTTTCCATCTCAAGTACAGGTAATGAAATTTTTCCCTTTGTTCTATTAACCTTGCTCCTAGCATTGTTTATGAGGTTGGATTCAGCCCTTCTGGTCATCTCTGTCGCCCTAATCTGATTATTTTTATTCTATTGATTTTGTTTAGGGGTCTCCCAGGCAGAGCTCAGGGAGAAGGTGAAAGTACTCCCTATGGTATTAAGGCAATAAACTAATGGCTCAGTTCTATGGTTGGAGGATGGGGTCCTTCCTAAGCTCTATGTTCTCAAGGACTCCAAGAATCACTAACGTAGGTCTTGGAGGACCATTGGTGCTGAACTAGGGGCTGTGTGGGTCAGTCTTGAAACTGGGGTTGACTAATTCCAGTGTCATCTCCCTAACCCCTTTTATTCTCAATGTTAAGGAAACAGTCATCTGCTTTGTGGGGTTGGTTTGTGATTTAGGCACTGTGATTTACAATCCTGTAAATGCTAATGTTTTGGGCCTACAATGTCACCAGTGTCACCTACAATGTCACACCACCTACAATGTCAATGACCCTCTATATGCCGGGACAGCTGTATCCTTACAGAGATTTGCCCTAAAACAGGCCATATACATTGCAGCCCATGACACAGAAACACTGAGACAAAACGTTCAGAAATCTTACCAGTGATGCTTCAGGCTTCTGCTTGGTTCATTTGTTTTCCCTTCTTTCAGTATTGGTTACACTGCCAACTAAAATGTCTCATGTTCATTAATGGGTAAGAAGCTGTAGAACGAAACCTGTGCTTTGGGGTCCATTGTTATCACAGGCATAGCCCTCTGCACCAGCTCCTTCCCATAGGAGTTATTATCAGAATTTTGTTTGTTGTTTCTTTTTTTGTTTGTTTTACAAGGAAGGGGCTATGTTTTCTATTTTTTTTTATTATTTTTTTTTTTGGTTTTTTTGGGTCGCACCCGGCAGTGCTCAGGGGTTACTCCTGGCTCCATGCTCAGAAATTGGTCCTGGCAGGCACGGGGACCATATGGGGCACCGGGATTCGAATCGATGACCTTTTGCATGAAAGGCAAACGCCTTACCTCCATGCTATCTCCCGGGCCCCATGTTTTCTATTTTTTAATAATATCTTTATTTAAGCACTATGATTACAAATATGTTTGTAATTGGGTTTTAGTCATAAAAAAGAACACACACACCCTTCATCAGTGCAATATTCCTGCCACCAATGCTCTCCATCTCATCTCCCTCTTCCCCCACTCCTTGCCTGTATTCAAGACAAGCAGTCTATTTCTCTGTCACTACCATTGTCATGATAGTTGTTGGTATAGTTATTTCTCTAACTGAACTCACCACTCTTTGTGGAAAGTTTCATATCATGAAACAGTCCTTCCAACCCTCATCTCTATTGTCTCTGGGTTTATTACAATAATGACTATAATTTTTCTTAAATCCCATAGATGAGTGAAACTATTCTGTGTCTATCTTTCTCTCCCTCTGACTTATTTCACTCAGCATAATAGTTTCCACATCCATCCTAAAAGTTCAATTCAGGAGCCACCAAGATGACCACCCCCCATCATGCTCAGGAAGGACATTAGGTTCCAGGTCAAATGCAGGGCCTTGGTACATACACTTCTGCCCTTTGAGCATCTCCCCAGCCTTTTATGATTTTTTCCAAGCTCTCCAGGTGATTTCACAAGTGTGGGTATTATTAAGAAGCTCTGGGCCGAAGAGGTAGCATGAAGGTAAGGCATTTGCCTTTCATGCAGAAGGTCATTGGTTGGAATCCCGGCATCCCATATGGTCCCAAGCCTGCCAGGAGTGATCTCTGAGCATGGAGCCAGGAGTAATCCCTGAGCGCTGCCGGGTGTGACCCAAACCCCCCCCACCCCAAAAGAAGCTCTGATTACAACCCTGCAACTACAGTACATGTCTCACCTGTCCTCCACTCCCAAAGGAAGACAAATGCACTCGAATTCATTTTTGTGGGGGAGGGGGGTCACACTTGGCAGCACTCAGGGGTTACTCCTGGCTCTACACTCAGCAGTCGCTCCTGGCAGGCTCGGGGGACCATATGGGATGCCAGAATTCAAACCACCATCTTTCTGCATGCAAGGCAAATGCCCCACCTACATGTTATCTCTCTGGCCCCTGGAGAGAAAGTTTTTGCAGTAGTCAGGGCCATCCAGGAAGGTCACAGCCAACCGTGACATCTCAAACTACACCTTGCTTCTCTTAGAGCATCACAGGGACCTCGAGGAGAGCTAAACTGCTGCCCCAGCCAAGCAGGCTCAGTCCTACAAGAAACAGGGGGTTTCCTCTGTTGAGGAATAATGAAGGCAGGAATCTAAAGATCAAGGAAGCACGTGGGCAGGAACAGCTGCATCTGTCAGAGGCCTGCAAAGAGCAGGTGGCTTCTGAGCTGGGTCTTTGTGAACACTGGGAATGTCCCAGGTCATGGAAGGGTGAAAGTCACAGAAGACAAGAAGGTCACTCAAAACCTCACCATGCAGGCTGCCTTGACAGAGATTCATCCAAACATTGAACTCACTTCACCCCAGTGAGAGACACCGAGGAGAGGTGGAATGCTGTGGGGGTATATGGCCATGGGACAGTGAGAATCAGCAGGCAAAGCTGGACAGCCATGGGGCTATAGGAAGGGAGAAAAGCGAAGGGGCCCCTGGTGAGTGTGGAAGGTATTGAATGGGAGCTGGGCCACCAACGGGTGAGGTAACAGGCACCTCTAAACAGAGCAACTTGTCTGTGGATGGCCTACCAACAGCCTCCAGGGCCATAGCCCTGCTGTCCTTAGGGAGAGGAAAGTCTGTCAGCAAAGGTTCTAGGAATTAGCAGAAAGAATGGAGGTGACAGAGTGGCCAAAACCCCCCAAGCACTTAAAGTTTTAAAAGGTTAATCTATATACATGTGGGGGCCGGAGAGATAGCATGGAGGTAAGGCATTTGCCTTGAAAGCAGAAAGTCGGTGGTTTGAATCCCGACATCCCATATGGTCCCCGGAGACTGCCAGGAACGATTTCTAAGCATAGAGCCAGGCCTAACCCCTGAGCACTGCTGGGTGTGACCCAAAGTCAAAATCAAAACCCAAAATCAAAAAAACAAAGCAAACAAACAAAAAAAGGTTAATATATATACATTGCATGTATATAATAGTCAAGAATTAGTCACAATCGCCAAGGACTGTGAACAATTTGAGTGTCAAATATAAGTGGTTATGGAAACTATGGATCAGGCCTGAGAGACAGCACAACAGGGAGGGTATTTGCTTTGTATATAGCTGACATAGGTTCAGTAGCTGACACCCTATTTGGTCCTCTGAGCCCCTCCAGGAACGATCCCTGAACACAAAGCCAGCAGTAAGGTCCTGAGCATGGATGCTTTTTTTGCCCAAAAGCAAAAAATAAAAAAAATAAAAAAATAAATTTTAATTGAAATTAAAAAAATTTAAAGATATAGTAATATGCACAATAGAATACTATTCAGCTGTAAGAAAAGATGAAATTAAAGCCAGAGAGATAGCACAATGGTAGGGCATTTGCCTTGTACATAGCCAACCCAGGTTGGATGGTGGTTCAAATCCGGCATCCCATATGGTCCCCTGAGCCTTCTAGGGGCTATTTCTGAGTGCAGAGCCAGGAGTAAAAAAAAGAAGAAAGAAAGAAATCATGCAATTTGCTGCCATGTAGATAGAACCTGAGAGCATTAACCTGAGCAAAGTCAGTCAAAGGGAAACAGACAGAATGAGGGGTGCAAAGACATGTAGTCTGAAAATACCAAAGGTAGGTGATAACTGAGCCTGAAGATTTATCAGCAGAACTAAGCCTACGGAAGGGGTAGAAGGGAGCCCTGAGACTCTGGTGAAGAGATAGGGACACTAGTGGTGGATGTAGAGTTGAAACCTGGTATGTCTGAAATGCTATTAAGAACAGTGCTATAGGGGCCCGGGAGATAGCATGGAGGTAAGGCGTTTGCCTTTCATGCAAAAGGTCATCGGTTCGAATCCCGGTGCCCCATATGGTCCCCCGTGCCTGCCAGGA
>PVKC010051219.1:0-10448 GCA_004027635.1 Crocidura indochinensis
TGTGTGGTGTGGGTGTGTGTGTGTGTGTGTGTGTGTGTGTGTGTGTGTGTGTGTGTGTGTGTGTGTGTCATAATGAATGGTCCGGAGTTTGTGTTGATCCTCTTTCATATGTTTTGGGTGCTGCTCTCCAGTATATGTTAACTGTTAATTTCCTCTATATCGTTTGTTATCTCCGTCTATATAATGAATTTTCTTTCTTTTTTTTTTTTTGGTGTTAACTTATTTACAAGAGTATAAATTGCAGGGGGTTGTTATAATATTACATACAGTCTTACAATATTACATATAATATTATGTTCTTCTAGGAGTGGATAGGACACTTCCTGCCCACTCTTCCTCCTGGGGATTTTGATAGGGACCACAAAGGTAATACATGGGTAATAAAAATGGGTAAGGCACTTGCCTAACCAAGCTCAACTCAGTTTTAATAGGCTGACCCAGGTTCAATCTCTAGTAGCATAACTACCAAGAACTGTTAAAAAACAAAACAAAACAAAACAAAACAAAAACATACACATTTACATGAATATGTCAAGATGCCAAAATCTTTTTAGTTTATGGGCATTTTACTGTTTCTAATCTCACTATTTTAAATAGTATAACTACAAACATCTTTGAGTACTAATTACTTTTTCAATATTATTTTGTCAAGTTTCCTTGAGAGCAATCAAGACTAACAGGAAAATCAAAGTGAGGGATCACCCCAATGGTACTTCGGAGACCATATGTCATGTTTGGATTTGAATTGGGACCAGTTGCATTCAAATCAAGTGCCTTAACATCTATACTACCTCAGTGACCCCAAAATCTGAATTTTATTTCCTTGGAGGGATGTGTTTTATAGTAAATTAAAATAAAAATAAATTAAATCAAAGCTCTTAATTTCAAAAAACCTTAGTTATAAAAAACAATGCGTGAATTACAGGTGTCTACACTGAATGTAGAGAATATATGTAGAAATACATAGGATAACATGAGTTATAAGAATCAAAAAAATATATTTAAACTGTTGAAGAGTTTTAAAGAGAGCACCAGAGAGATAACACAGTGGTAGGGCATTTGGCTTGCATGTGGAGGGACCCGGTTCAATTCCTGGCATCTCATATAGTCCCCTGAACCTGCCAGGAGCTAATTCTGAGTTCAGAGCCAGGAGTAACCCCTTAGCACCGCCAGGTATGGCCCAAAAACAAAATAAAACAAGATCACTGGATTTAATAATGAAAGAGAAATAAAAGTAATACATGTAAGTATATGATGAAACACTATCATATCCATAAAAATGTAATACAGTTTAATCATATCAAATAAGATAGAGTTTTGAAGAGCATAATTGGTCCAGAAATAATAAATGATCAGATGGAAGAAGTCATCCAAGATAACAGGAATAGTTTATATCTTCTTAAGATATCCTTGAAACATATTATTTATATATACACCATCTGATAATGATAAAAGGGAAAACAGATGAATAAAATATATATTATAATCAGGGGCCCGGAGAGATAGTACAGCAGTGTTTGCCTTGCAAGCAGCCGTTTCAGGACCAAAGGTGGTTGGTTTGAATCCCGGTGCCCCATATGGTCCCCTGAGTCTGCCAGGAGCTATTTCTGAGCAGACAGCCAGGAGTAACTCCTGAGCACAGCCGGGTGTGGCCCAAAACAAATATATATATATTATATATATATATTATTATTATATATATTATAATCAATAAAAATGTTTACCACACATAGCACATAAAAAAGCGGTTGAGATCACTGCCTAGAATGTAATCAATTACATCAAAAGAGACAATAATATAAAATCTTAAGTAATTTATTATGAAAATTGCATATCCTTACTAGTAATTTACCAAAGAAGCGGCCTGGAGTGATAATACAGTGTGTGAGACCTTATGCATTCAATTCCCCCAGCATCCCATATGGACTCGCAAAGCTGGCAGGAGTGATTCCTCAGCCCAGAGCCAGGAATAACCATTGAGCATTGCTGGGTGTGTTCCAAAAACAATTTCAAAAACCAAAAAAAAAAAACAAAAACAAAAACAAAACTCAAAAGGGAAGTAAGCCAGTAAATCAGTCACACAAGTTAGTCAGAAAACTTAGAAACATTTTGTGGTCCTTTAATAACTTGCCTTTCTGGAAAATAAGCTGAAGACACAAGAGGAAGCTTATGAAATAGTTCTCCACTTTTAATTTTTTCTCTTGGGGTTGTACATCTCAAAGAAATATTCTAAAAGAAAAGAAATACAAGTAAATATCTGTCACTGCCAAACACTTGAAATTACTCATCTAAAGAAATGAGAGGAAACTGAGAGTTTTTAATCTATTTACATTTTAATAGGCTATCAAGAGCCATAATATTTAAATTGTTTCATTTTTACAGTGCTTTGATGTATACAACTTCAACTTATAATGGTATGAAAATTATATACACTTAAAGTTTGGGTTGTGGTCCTTTCCTGGATAGAAGCCATGTGAGAGACAATTCTTCCTGGCCACTCTATGAAACTGATCACAGCTCTCACCAGCCCTGCCAACATAGCAAGGATGAACCTCCCCTACGAAGCTGTGTATGTGTGTGTTTGTGTGTATCTGTGTGAGTGTGTTTCTGAGTCATACCAGCAGTTCTGGGTGCTATTCCTAGCTTGGTATTCAGGGATTCTTGCCAGCAATAGTTGGAAGACCCTGTGTGGTTGGGTATGCAGCCTAGGGCTCCTGCATGTGTAGTACAATCTATCTCTTTGGGGCCCGGGAGATAGCATGGAGGTAAGGCGTTTGCCTTTCATGCAAAAGGTCATCAGTTCAAATCCCGGTGCCCCATATGGTCCCCCGTGCCTGCCAGGAGCAATTTCTGAGCATGGAGCCAGGAGTAACCCCTGAGCACTGCCGGGTGTGACCCAAAAACAAACAAACAAAAACAAACAAACAAACAAAAACAATCTATCTCTTTGAACCACTTCCACCTATTCTTGAACCTCAGAAAAATAGTTGCTCAAGCAATTTTTATAGTTCAAACCTTCAGACCCAATATGCTTTCAACTGTGCGCAATGTTAATAGTGAAAATCTATACACAACTATGACTTTCACTTTCAGTCAAGCACTCAGCAAATGGCAGAAGATATTCAATATTTATTTGGATATAAATAAGCTTTATGCTGACTAATGAAAATGCCCTGAGCATTCTAATCAATAAGGTAATAAATAATAATAATAATAAATAAATATTTCCCTTTTGGGAGCATTGTTGTTGGAACCATTTCCAGAGGTGTTCAGGGGTAGCTCCAGACACTGCTAGGAGACCACCACAAGTACTGGAGCAGAGGAGGGTGGACCAAGCAGTAGTAGCAAGGGTAGAGTTCAGGGGCAAACACATGCAAGATAAGTACTCAAAAAGTGTCTTGGGCCACATCTCAGCCTCAATTGACATATTTCCCATTGACTATGATTTTACTGGATGTATGACTCCATTGCAAATTGAGATCAAACTCCACATGGTGTCATTTAGACCTCTCTGACCAGGCATGAGGTCATGAAGCTGGGATGGCAGGAGTTAGACACATACTGAGAGTTGGGGAACCCAACCTTGCTCCCTGAGTCCTCCAGCCCACAGTATCTGTAACCGGGTCCCAGTGCAATGTCATAGTTCCTTAGGTTTGGGTCAGCAAGTGTGAGAATATGCAGGAATAGCAGAACTTTTGCTGTGAGATTGGATGGCAATGATTGAGAATGTTGTGTTCTGAAAATGAGTCTTTTGGGGGAACAAAGGGACCATACCAGGCAGTGCTCAGTTGCTTACTACTGTTCTCAGAGATCACTCTTGGTTGAATTTTGGGGACATAGGTGGTGCTGAAGAGGGCCATGTGCAAGGCAAGCGCCTTAGCTTTTGTCTAATCACTCTGCTCTGAAAATGAACCTTTAAAATGAATCTTCTGTTGACACACCAATCCCAAGGAAGGTTGGAAGACTTTTCATCTGCTATTGCAAAGCAGCAAATTAAGAGTTGGGTGTGGAGCACAGTAAAAAGCTGTGGAGTTGGAATAAAGAGTTAAGGCCATTTGTTTGTCCTTTGGAAGCATAGAGGAAATTCAGATACACTTGTTTGATTATACTGAAGGCATACACACATGTCAAATAAACCTTTGCATAATGCAAAACTCTTAACCTGACACCAGGTTTCCAGCTTTCCATTCCACCAGTGTCCTCTCTCCCAGTGCACACGTATTACTCTTTCCTGCACACCCTTCTGGGTCTTCAAGATAAGCACAACAGGGAAGGCTCTTGCCGTGAATGTGGCCAATACGTTTCCTTCTCGGCATCCATATGGTCCCCTGAGCAACTGCCAGTAGTCATCCCTAAGTGCAGAGCCAGGAGTAAGGCCTGAGCACCACTGTATGGGGCCCAAAATCAAAACAAAAGATAAAATTAAAGACGTGGTTTGGATTTAACTGGGGCTCCCCATCCTTCTGTGAAAGCAAGTCCTTCTCTCTTATGTCTTTCCTTTTAGTCACACAAAAGCAAAGCTGAGGCCCTGGGCCCTGACTGTCCTTTGGCACTCTGTGTTCACTTCATCACCAATGGGGATGAGGGGAGGCCAGCAGAGAATGTCTGCAACTCCCTCACTTCGAGACAAGAACTCTTGTGTCTGAGTCTGGCAAAGTCAATTCATCGATTATTAACTAAATTTCATGACTAAATCTAGGGTAGACTAAGGACACTTCAAAGTGGCACATCTGGGATGGGGATCACAGTTAGTTAATGGCTTGGACTTGGGTGAAAGATAATAATAGTAATAGCAGCGACAGATTGTGTGTCCATGTGCACATGTATGTATATCTGTGTGTCTACTCCATATAAAGAGCTGATCTGATTTGGTCATGAGCCCCCAGATTTGCCTTAGGGTGGGACCCTCCCCCCTCCCAGAACACTAGGCCTCAAAGCACTAGGATTTCTTCAGACTGGATCAAAATTTCACTTCGGGACTCTTACCACACCCTAGTGACACCCTACTATTGGGCCCAGCATTTTCTTCAATATTCTATCGAAGATCACTTATTTCACATTTCAAGCAATTCTGCAGAGACTATTCCTAGGCCCATTTTAGAAGCAGGAAGTGGAGATCCAGGGGTCTTAGTAAATTTTCCTGAGGGGGGTGGGAAAAAACGAGGCTGCAAAGCAGTTTTCAAATGCACGTTTGCTGAACTACAATATATACACTCATCTATTTCTGTGAATTCTGGAAGGTCTGTTTTCTGGGCCAGTGACCTGGAAAAGGGGACGAATTTTGCAAAAAAAAATTTTTTAAGAGCCAGAATAGAAGTATGCCACCAACTTGGTGGTTTCTGGGCCACTTCCTTCTAAATAATGGTGTTAGACCAAAAAAGAAGCCAAAAAGAAGCCAAAAGGAGCCAAAAAGAAAAATATCACCAAACGGGGTGCCCTTTTTTCTATAAACAAGGAAGCAAGCAATTTTTCTTTAATCTGTGTATTGCTTTCCAAAGAGAGAATCCTTTTTTATAACAACCACTTTCTTTCCAAAGCTTACAACACCATATATTCTTTAGTGGGAAGTAAAGATTTCATAAAGAAAATAAAATGGTTTTGGCTGCCCTGCCTTCTCACAGTTCAAAAATCATTCGAAACATCTGCTTCTATTTTATGTCTTTGGAAGAAAATCAAGGACACTTATTTATCTGAGATAAATAAGAAACACAAATACCTTTCTGATTATCTGAAAAGATGTTGTGTGTTTGTTCAAACATTGCAGGAGTGATTTTTAATCTGTACAAACACCCATGATTGAGGTGTAGTGAAAAATCAAACATTTAGAAATCAGCTCTGAAGTACGAAGGTAAATGACATCCTTCTAGCAGGTCTTCGGCTGTTTTCTAAAAATCAGGGACTCGTTGGAGAGGCAATTAACAAAATCATAACAAAGTTTCCACAGAAAATTAGCAAAGCCTGGAGTTTATTCTGGATTTCTGCCCATAGGGAGAAGAAACCGCTAGTAGAGAGGAAGTAAATGTTTCTATGGACAAATTAAGATTGGAGAGAGGGAGAGCTGTGCTCACAGGTGGACAGAAGAATGCTATAATATGCTTTGATAGGGATCATGCCCTTTTCCTTGGATGCAAGAAATATAATTCCACCACCTGAATCTTATTATATATTTTCTTGATGCTGGGTTTAAAAAAAATCGTCTTTTTGTTTTTTGAAGGACTAGTGAATTTGTGCTAGCATTCCCTCCTATTGATATATCCATATTCAGTTTGCATTCAGTACATTTCTTTTTTATTTATTTACTTTTGGTTTTGGCTTTTGGTGTCGCTCAGGGATTACTCCTGGCTCTGCACTCAGAAATCACTCCTGGCTCGGGGGACCATATGAGATACCAGGGATTGAACCCGCATCCAACCTGGGTCAGCCGCTTGCCAGGCAAATACCCTACCACGGTGCTACCACGCCAACCCGGCATTCAGTGCATGTCTATATAGGTGAACACCTGTGGTCCCTATGCCTTTGCCAAAACACAAAATTTGGCCAAAACTGATCTGACTTAGTAATTTTCCTTACTTTGGAATGTCATATAAATGGAATTGTTTCATCTTTGGGGATTCTTTTTAATACTTCTTTGACTCAAATGCATGCTTGCATTTATCTTTCTAATTCCCTGAGTCAATAATCAATTTCTTTTTTTTTTTTTTATTACTGAGTAGTAGCTTGTTATACAAGAGTTTTACAGCTTGGGACATTGTGCGTGGAGGTGTGTCATTGAGTGTCCTTTAAAATCAGTTCCTCTACTGTTGCCTATTTGGTTATTGCCAATTGTTGCCCTAGTAGATTTGCTAAGCATGTTCATTCATAGGTCTTTTTGTGAACACATGCTTTTATTTCCCTTGAATAAATGTTTATGAATGTGATTAAGACATAGGGAGCCAAATGTTTACACAAGGAATTGCCGACTTTATTTCTGGGGTGGCCTGAGCCTCGACAATTGAGATCAGTCCTGCAGCCCTTGGATTCTATCAGTACTATTTTATTTTGGTTTTATTTGCTTTTCTCAAGTTATTAATGCTATCATGCACTCTTCCTGTGCCAGTAAGCACTTGACTATCTGTGTATTTTTTTTTTTGCTAAGTGAATATTCAAATCTTTAGTCCTTTGGGGTTGAGGGAAATTGGGGCAACTGGTGGTACTCAGGAGCTACTCCTGGCTCTGTGCTCAGGGTTCTTGGAAGTGCTCAGGGGCCCTGGGATAGGGACCGTACAACAGAGATCAGCCACATGCAAGGCAAACACTTTCCCCACAGTATTTTTTTCTCTGGTTTCTAGCCCACTTTTTAAAATGTTTGTGTTATCTTTTTATTATTGAGTTATTGATTATTCTTTGTCTTCATGCAATATCAAATATATGTATGAGGTTCTTCTCAAGGAAGTAAGCCCTGTTATATGATCTTCTCGTATTTCCTCCAAAATAAAAAAAAAAAACTATGCCAAGAATTACGCTTTGTTTTTAGTACTAGAATCTCAGTGTCTTGGATGTTCCTTGGCACATAATAGTAGTTCATTAAGATAAACATTAGCCTGAAGAATCAATGAATGAATATACAATGAACTGACTTTGGCTCTGACATCCAGAAATGATATTCAAGAGATAATAGCTATGGTATAATAACAGGAAAATAGATGGAAAAACAATGTTATCTTTGAGTAATAAAATACATTTAGCATGAAAGACTATCAAGGGACTTTTTTCTCACCCAGGGAGGTACATTAATAGATCTCATAGACGAGTCTAATTTATCCCCAGTTTTGAACCCTTTGGTGCAAAGCCCTCACTGCTGTCTAATTTACTTGTTGGCAACTCTGCAAAGATACACTAACCCCTTCCAAGTGATGCTCTGCTCAGTTTGCTTGGCAGGTTATAACATGAAAATATCGAAAGGTTGGTGAGATCACCCCGCATGCCATTTAGGTGGATGGCGGTTTAGGTGATGAAGCAGGGTAGCAGCAGAGAAATAATACACCAAGCAAGACTCAGTTGATCCCAGTTTCAACGCATCTGGGTTCCCTCTGAGAGTAGTAATGCCTTTTCTCTCACAAGGTTCCCTTAGCTAGACTGTGCCTTACTGGCAATCCTGAACCCATTAGGGATAACTGTCTTTCTGAAATCCAGAGACCAGCAGGAGGCTTTTGAATAATGTCTAGAGACTGGTTTTAGAGCCATTTCTTCAGTTTTAATCCAATAAACTCCGGGCCTTTTATTCAAGGACTACTCTCAGTAATCCTCATTAGTTGGGGCCGGGAGTGATAGTAGGGCGTTTGTCTTGCTTATGGTCAATCTAGGAGAGATCTTGGTTCAATTCCTGGCATCCCATATAGTCCCCCAAGCCAAGGTCTATTTCTTAGTGCATGGCCAGGAGTAACCCTGAGCATCACAAGCTGTGGCCCAAAAAGCAAAATAATGATGATTATGATGATGATAATAATAATAATAATAATAATAATAATAAAATAACACTCATCAGCATCCTCATTAGTAGAAAACTCACCACTGATAGAGCATGTTCACATCAATCAAATCATAAATCCTTCATGCAGTCCTAATATTATATACCCTTCCTCCCATCACTCAAAAGAGGAGGCATTATAGGAGGAATTTAACCTGATTCATATTATTACAGTTGCCCTCATGTGTCCCAGCATCTTCTAAGATTGGGTCTTGTTGAATGAATAGTAATGCTTTCTTAGCTGTGGTTACATGCCTGTATTTAAAAGGCTCCACAGATCTAGTGCTAAAGAGAAAGTACAATAGGCAGAGTGCTTGCCGTTCATGCACACAACCTGGTCTCAAGCCCAAACCCCTCCAGAAGTGATATCTGAGTGTCTAAACCAGGCATAAGCCCTGAACACAGCCAGGACCAAAACCAAAACCAAATTCTCTGAACTTGGGGTTCGAATGATAGCATAGTAGATAGCTTTGCATTAGGCTGACCCAGGTTCAATCCCCAGCATTGCAGAAGGAATTCTTGAGTACAGAGTTAGGAGTAACTCCTAGGTATGGTCCAGAAACCCCCCCAAAATTAATTTATCCCCACCTTAGTTTTCTTTGTCCCATTACTCTCAGATAACATATAAGTTTTTTTTTTAATTAACTATACCAAGGTCCCTGGCAACTTAAGGTCCAAGCACTGAAGCATCAGGTATACTTGAGTGGGCCACACTTCAACAAAAGAGATTCTTGGGATTCAAAAATATCAATGGGCATGGTCTATGTTTACTGCCCCAACTGGATTTATTGGTTTATTTCACCCCTTTTATTCATCCCATACATATATATCTTCCAATTCATTTAGGTCAAGATCAGATCATCTTCTGTACCATCACTGGGTGATTTTATTGCAGCCAAAGGAAAAACATTGAGATTTAAGTTAACCTCCAAGACTAATAAATGTTGCATTTACATTTCTGCAGAACTTTTTAGGGGGAATAGAGGGGATTTGGGTTCTACCTATCTTCTCAGGGAATACTCCAAGATTAGTGCTTAGGAAACCATGCAGTGACAAAAATCAAACCTGGACCTCCTGCCTGCAAAGCTTGTACTCCAATTCACTGAGTTCTCTCTCCAACCTAGAGCTTTTTAAAAAAAAAATTAAAATGCTTACATAAGGGTTAGAGAGATAGTATAGTAGGAACTTGCTTGCACATTTCTGACGTGGGTTCAATCCCCAGCATCCAACATTGTCCCCAGAATATCACCAGGAGTAGTTGCTGAGTGCAGAGCCAGAAGTAAATCCTGAGCATCACAGAATGTGATCCCAAAAACGATTAAAAAAACAAACAAAAAACAAAACAAACAAACAAAAACAACATGTTGAGGTTGAAGAAATAGCACAGCAGTAGGGCATTTGCCTTGCACATAGCCATCCAGGATGGACCTCTCTTTGATTCCCAGCATCACATATGGTCCCCTGAATCTGCCAAGAGAGACTTCTGAGCACAGAGCCAAGTTGCATGTGGCCCAAAAACAAACAAACAAGCAAAAAGGTAAAATGTTCACACACGGGGGCCAGAGAGATAGCATGGAGGTAAGGCGTTTGCCTTTCATGCAGAAGGTCATCGGTTCGAATCCCGGCATCCCATATGGTCCCCCGTGCTTGCCAGGAGCAATTTCTGAGCATGGAGCCAGGAATAACCCCTGAGCACTGCCAGGTGTGACCCAAAAACCATAAAAAAAAAGAAAGAAAGAAAAAGAAAATGCTCACACACGGACTTTAGGAAAAAACAGAAGTAGAATCTAGTATTTTTTAAAAATAATATCTTTATTTAAGCACCATGATTACAAACATGTTTGTAGTTGGGTTTCAGTCATAAAAAGAACACCCTCCTCACACTTTGTTGCACTGGTGAAAGAGAATCTATTTATGAGAAAGTAGCCCAGTTCTATCCCCT
>PVKC010051220.1:0-10449 GCA_004027635.1 Crocidura indochinensis
GGGAGGTGTAGTGGCTGGCCTGAAGAGATCTAGAGGCAGCCATGACTTGCAGGCAGAGGTGGAGGAGGAAACTGAGGGGCAGGATGGTCCAGGGAGGCACCATGAGGGCCCACAGAGTGACAGTTTCTTCATGCCTATAATATTGCCTTTGATTTGTAAAATTCTAATGCATGTTTGTTCAGCCAGGATGTTGGAAATTACCATGGGCCCACCAAAAGATAAGTTCTTCATCTCCTTGTATTACTTTATACATCAATTTATTCTCTATTATTGAGAAGATCCTCAATACCATTGCCAAAATGGTATGAAACTGAGATAAAATTTATATATAAAAGGTAGAAAAGTTGCTAAGTAGAACTAGCACTCTATACTTCATCTGGGCAGCCCTAATGTAAACTCTGAATAATTGAAGTTCTTTTTACATTGAACAGAAATGATTAATTTTGTTTAACACACGACAGGAAATATAGTCAATATCAGGTAAATAACTTTTAACAGAGAAAAATACCTCCGGAACAATAAAATATGAAAAAGGGTCCTTTATAAGCAGTAAGTTTTAAGTAATCTGATATCTAAACTTTAGGAGTTTGTATAGAAAAATAAGAAATTCTGATAATAATTTCAACTCATTTTATTTATTTATTTTTGGTTTTGAGGTCACACCCAGCAGTGCTCAGGGGTTACTACTCCTGGCTCTATGCTCAGAAATCGCCCCTGGCAAAGTATAAGGGACCATCTGGGATGTCGGGATTCGAACCACCATCCTTCTGCATGCAAGGCAAATGCCCTACCTCCATGCTATCTCTCAGGCCCAACTCATTTTATTCTTATCTGTGTTGTGTACGTAACATTTGTATTTCCACAGAGTACGTTTGCTTATTAAATTATGGGCCAGGCTTGTTCTTCAAGCCTGTGTTCTCTTTTCGAAATGTAACACATGGCTTGTCCATCTTTCCTAACTTGCCTTTTTCCTCTCTGGGAAAAGCCTGTGTTCTCTCTTGAATAGACTTCTCTCTTTCCCTCACATCTTTCTAAATAAAGGTCAATAAAAACTATGTTGTTTAATAAATATATAAATATGTATATAAATTATGGTACAAATAAAGCATAGTTTCAAAAATATGACAGCAAACATAACAAAATCTCAGAGGAAGATATAATATACAAGCAGGTTAACATATAAAACAAGCATCACAGAAAAGGGCAAAGTGTGAGTTTCACATTCCAGATTAAGAAGTCTTGCTGAATTAAAAACAACAACAACCAGCGAATTACTGATCTTTGATGACCTGCTGAAACTTGAAAATATGCCTATGTTTATATGTGAAAATATAAAGTAATTAAATAAGAGAGGTTTTGACTTCAAGAAATATTTTCTATTTTGTAGCAAGAATATATATACATATATACACATATTTTTACATATATATATTTTTTAATTTCATCTCATGGACCACATTGATAGCATAGCAGTTAGGGCTTCTGACTTGCACATGGCAGACATAGGTTCAATCTTTGGTATCCATATGGCCCCAGAGCTTGCCAGGAGTAATTTCTGAGTGAAGAACAGGAATAACCCAAGCACCACCAGGTGTAGTCCCAAAACAAAACAAAACAATTCATCTCATATAGAATAGACTGAAGATTAAAAATGTTACGAATGTTTACCATTCTGCCAGTTCAAATCTCACACTTCAAAATTAGGATATATTTCCCTCATGTAACTGCTGCATATAAAAAAGGATTTTTAAAATCATGCCCCACCGAACTCATGCTGTGCTCAGCAAAGCTAAAGTTGTTACATTTTATTGCAAAATTCAAAGTTAAAACTTCTGTTATACAAAGTAACTGTTAAAATTCATTTTCAAGATATATTTTTAAAGAATTTGAATTAATATATAAAGATATAATGTATTTTCATACAGAGCGAATAATTTTCCTTAATTTTTGTTTTAATTACTTTATACTTATTCACTTTTATTTATCTATATTTAAGTTTTAAAAATAAAATCATTTGCCAATTATAGAACATATGCTTATATATAACATCATGTTAGAGGAATCAATAAAATTAATTCATCAGTTCCTCCCAACTAAGCCAATACCAAGTTCTGATCTAACTCTTCTTCTAGAAAATCAAATTTATCCTGCAACCCTAATGTTCTTTTTCCAGAAGCTGGTAAAGAAAGAGCCTAGAGAAGAAAATTGAAGAATTCTGAGAAACAACAGGATAAAATGTTGCAGAAAAGTTCAATAGTACTATTATACAGTTCAGACTTGCTAAGAAATAGAGGAACAAGATTAAAGGCAATAAAAAAAATACAACAGAATATAGCTCTACTTTGTCCCCACCATGCAGTACAGTAAAAAGATGGTACATTACAGCAAAAAAAAAATTACAAATCTCGAGTATGAAGAGAAAAGGAAATTTTGAAAAGATATGATTAAGTATAAGTATAATTAACATTTTAAAAAATGATTGAAAGTGGTCAACATGCATAAATGGGGATAGGATAGAGAGAATATTTTCTTTTTGTGACTCCAAACTTGGGTTTTTCCACTCAAAAACATCTATTACCTTTATAACTGATAATGAACCCAAAGAAGTAATTATCAATTAGTCGTATGATCCGCTTTCTGGTAGGAGCATACATATCCTTTTCATAGGGAATGTCTGTGATCATGAAAATAATCATAAAATCAAAGACATCAGAAGGAGTTGAAAAAACATATTTCATCAAAAATGATAAAGAGCATTTATTAAATGCCTTTTACTTAGGGTATATTGACAATGCCCATGGCCTCAAAAAATTTCCAAAGGCTACAAGAATAGGCTCTAAAGAACGTGTTGATTGAGGCAAGTAAGTAAGGTATACTGCAGTATAAAAAAATGCAATTTCAAAAGGGAGGAGAGTTGCCAAGAGAAAGTGAATATCACAGATAAATGAAAAATAAATCATTTTAAAACTCAGCTCAAAAGTTGATAAGTCTGTTCACGTCTGTTAAAGTATTTAAGACTGGTTTGGGGTTTTGTTTTGTTTTTGTTTAAATTTTTTTATTTAAAGCATTATGATTTACAAAGTTCTTCATAGTTCTTTTAGATATACAATGTTTCAGCACCAATTCCACCACCAGTATAAACCTTACTATACCAATGTTTCCAGAGTCCATACCGTACCTCCCCTCATATCCCAACAGCTTTTTAATTTGGTTTTTAATGTTTGAGTCTCATGATTTTAGTGTCAATGACCCTGTGGTTTGGCTTTTTTGTTCTTCCTTACTACCACCAATGTACTTGAATCTATTGACCTATGTCTCCCATTAGTTCACATTTCTTTTTTTCCCTCCACTCTATTTCTTTCCTTCTTAACACTATACTCTAGAGCCAAAAGTGTTCCAGGCAACTCCCATTTAAATCACTGCATACCTCATGCAGTTTTTCTAAATACCACACACCACACATAAGTGATATCATCCATCCTATATTTATCCTTCTTCTAGCTTCATTTAACACATCTTCCAATCCCATTCATGTTGCAGGAAAATGCTTGACTGCATCATTCTTCAGAGCTATGTAGTATTCAGTTGTGTGTGTGTGTTTGTGTATAATAGTAGTAATATATTATTATTATTATTATTATTATTGTACTGAGGGTGTGAATATATCCCCATCAACACAATGTTCCCAGTATTTTTGATACATGCCAAGGAATAGTTTGTTTTAAAACTTAAACGTGCTGGCTTTAGTTTATTTAATTGCCTGAAAAGTATGTGATACAGTTACCTGATGAGTTAATACCAGAATGAGAAATGTTGGGGGCTGGGAAGAAACAGGAGATATCAGTAATGGGAAGGATGCATTGGTGAAAGATGGTGTACAATGTATAACTGAAACCCAACAATGAATGATTTTGTAACCATGGTGCTTACATAACTTTTTTTTTTTTTTTTGGTTTTTGGGTCACACCCATCAGTGCTCAGGGGTTACTCCTGGCTCCATGCTCAGAAATTGCTCCTGGCAGGTACGGGGGACCATATGGGGCACCAGGATTCGAACCGATGACCTTTTGCATGAAAGGCAAACGCCTTACCTCCATGCTATCTCCCGGACCCCTTAAATAACATTTTTAAAAATCATGTTGGTCTGGGCCCAGTGTGATAGTATAGCAGGTAAGGAGGTGCTGCTCTTTGCACTGCATACAACAGTCTGTTGGGGTTTGATCCCTGGCATCTTTTAAGATCCCTTGAGTCCATCAGGACTAATTGCTGAGTGCACAGCCAAGAGTAATCTCCTTGAGAATTGCCCAGTGTATATATGACATTAGACTGTTAGAGCTACCTTCTAAAGTTTGCCAGGATTTACTTAACATTTACCTAGGATATTTATTTTAACTTTGTAAATGCTAAATAAATTAGAAAAATAATTTTCTGGAATCATAGTTATAAAGAAAAATGAAATATTTCTGTATTTCATTGATAGGTTGCTACATATTCAGCAGCAGTTTTAGTGATCACCTTTTAAAAGTTAAAGGTACCACCTTTTGAGCCAGGGGAGATACAGTATGGCAGGCAATATGCTTGCCTTGCACGTACTAACTGGGTTGGGACTCAGGTTCATTCCATGGCAACTGAGCTCATTCTATGGCAACCCATACGCTCCCCAAGCACTATGAGGAGTAACCCATGATCAATCTGGGTATGGACATTCCCCTTAAAAAAAAAACAAAAACAAAAACAAAGAAAGAAAATCACATTTCCTCTAGAGAAAAATATACAGATCATGGAATCAAAGTCTATAAAAAAAATCCAAAGTGATAGCATAGCAGTAGGACATTTGCCTTGCACATGGCTGATCTACGATGGACCTTGGCATCCCATATGGCATCCCTGGCATCCCATATGGTCCCCCAACCCAGGAGCAATATCTGAGCACATATTCAGAGTAACCCCTGAGTATCACTGGGTGTGGCCCCAAAACAAACAAACAAACAAAAAAAAAACTAAAAAAAAAACATGAAAAACTCAGGTATCATAAAATTCATATTACAAAACTCATTCATAATATTAGATATGGTAAATTCAATAAAGCTAGACAAAAAGTTTTAATCTGAAGTGACATGACAATTTTATATTAATTAGTTTTTATATTAAAAGTACACAAAAAGGAGGCTGGAGTGATAGAGCAGTGGTAGGGCGTTGTCTTGCAGCGGCTGACCTAGGACAGACCTCGGTTCAATCTCCCAGTGTCCCATATGGTCCCTCAAGCCAGGAGCAATTTCTGAGCACATAGCTAGGAGTAACACCTGAGCGTCACTGGGTGTGGCATAAAAAAAAAGTACACAAGAAGACTATAAAAAAAATAAATAAAAATAAGGTGCATGAGTGGAAAGTATAGAATCTTTACTCAAACAAAATACCACATTATGCTTGAAGCAAGTTTGATATTCATAAATATAGTGAAAAAGGGTAAGAATACAGAATTATGGGATAGCTATGGGATTTTAGAAAGATTATTGAATCAGTTGACCATACTTATTCTGAACTAGAGTAGTACAGTAGGTAGGGTATCTGGCCAGCTCAGTTCAATTTTAATCCCTGCCACTGGCAGGGGGTGAGTAGGGAAGAATATTGTACAGTGCGTAGGGTGCTAGCCTTGCAAGTGGCCAGCCTTATGTCAATCCTTAGCACTCTATATGGTCTGCCCAAACAAAGAGCACTATAAATGATCCCTGAGTACAGAGCCGAGTACAGGAATAAGCTTTAAGTGCTGACAGCTGTGAATCAAAATTTCCTTATATGAAAACAAAACAATTAGCTTACTTATTTCTTATTTTGAATAAAGGCAACATCTTACTTTAAAGGCTGAATATAATGATTTGAAATGACAAAAGGTGTTCAACACACTCTATCACATATTATCAGGAAAATGAAATCAAAATAACAAGGAGATATTGCACACCAGGGAGAATGGCATACAACAAAAAGAACAAAAACAACCAGTTTGGGGGAGAAGAATTCTCATACACCCTGGCAAGTTTAAACTCTTTTGAAAATAATTTGAAGATTTATCAAAAAAAAATAAGAATAAACCTTGCTATGATCCAGCAATTCACTTACTTGACATCTACTCCCAATGGCCCAAAAAACTATTTTCAAAAGACATTTGCATCTCTCTATTACTGCGCCACTATTCACTACAGCCAACATCTGGAAACAGCTCAAATGTCACAGAAGAAATGATTGGATAAAAAACTGTATTGTGAAAATAATTTTGAAATAAATTCAAAATGGAATACTGCTTATCTATAAGAAAAAAATATAACTATGCAATTAAATACTATGTGGATACAACTAAAGAGTATTATGCTGAGTCAAGTCAGCCAGAGGAAATGGGGAAATACAGAATGATCACTCCCATAAGGGATATAAAGAAATGCAGTATGGTAATAACAAATGGCAAAATAATATAGAAACTGAGAACTGTTTTATAGAATTGAATTTTTTTAAAGGTGACAGTGGGATATAGGAATGGTTGGAACAGTAGAGGTGGAAAGGGGACACTACAGCAGAGGATATGATGTTGGAATGTTGTGCATAAAATTCAATCATTATAGCGTGGACAATCACAGTACTTGTTGGCACAGCACAAAGCCTAGAATCATGAACAGTAGCCACCTATTTTCCTAAAGAACTTAAAACATTTTAACTACATTCTAATATATGTGCATTTGCCGATATTTATATCATTGCTACTTTTTTAGAATGTAAGACTTAGTATGAGTAAAATAATGCTGTAAATTTTACACATAGTAATTTTAAATAAAATTTTAATATGATCCTACCTGAACATAGCTAGAACGATTAGCAATGATGGTTAATCTTTTATCAGGTTCCTATATCTCCATTCACATATTTGAATTATTTTGAAGTAAAATTCAGACATATCATTTCAATCCTACCTATCCCAAAACACATTTCTAAAAGTCCCCAAGTTGAACAATACCTTATCTAAAAGTCCACTCTCATATCATAAAATATCTACTGTGTTCAATTTATTTTATCATGTTAAATGTTTTTAATTAGTAAGAGGATCAAAAAATTGTCTTCTAGTTTTCAACCAGTATTAAGCATTTTAATCAAATTTATTCATCAGTGACAGCTCTTTGAGTTCTCCAACTTTCCTCTGCTTTGCCATTAACTTTTTTTGTTTTTGGTTTTTGGGACATACCTGGTGGCACTCGGGTTACTCTTGGCTATCTGCTCAGAAATCACTCCTGGCAGGCTCTGGGGAGCGCATGGGATGCCTGGAATTGGACCTGGGTCAATCCCAGGTCAGCCATATGCAAGGCAATGCCCTATTGATGTGCTATTGCAAGCCAAATGTATACTGTCCTATGATGTGCAATGTGCTAGCTTAACACGTTCCTTTATTTCATCATATTTTCTTTAAAAATGTAGTTATATCTTGAGGTTAATGAGAACCACAAATTTATTTTGGCTTGATTACTTCACAAATAATCTTGCAATTCAACCAAATGGTACACACTATATGGTTCTCTCATTTTTCTATGAAAATGTCATTGCAGGGACGGAGCAGTGACGCTAGACTAGGATGGACCACGGTTCAATGCCTCAGTGTCCCATAAAGTCCCCCAAGCCAGAAGCAATTTCTGAGCGCATAGCCAGGAGTAACCCTGAGCATCATCGGGTATGGCATCCCCCAAAACAAAACAAAACAAAAAACAAAAATGTCATTGATGACCTTTAGAGATTTGAACTATCCAATAGAGTAACCCTTAGGCCTCACACATATATTGACTACTTGAAGCTAATCCATATGCAGAAGTATTAAAATTATAAAATATATATCAAATTTCAAAGACAGTAAAAACAGGAACATAACTACCTTTTTTGGGTGGGGGAGTTGGGAGGGTCACACCCAGGAATGCTAAGGGGTTACTCTTGGCTCTACACTCAGAAATTGCTCTTGGCAGGCTCAGGGGACCATATAGGATGCCAGGATTCGAACCACCGTCCTTCTGCATGCAAGGCAAAAATTCTACCTCCATGCTATCTCTCCGGCCCCCTAGGAACATAACTATCTTGATTATTTTTACAATGATGATATACTTAAATAACAATAATCTATTTAGATATGCATTGCTAAATAAAATTTGCCACTTGAAGACCAGGACAGATTATTGTTGGGAAGAAAAACTATGCCCCAAAACAAAATGCATAGAAGCTTTCTACACTCCTATGTTCATTGCAGTACTATTCACAATAGCCAGAATTTGGAAACAACTGAAGTGTGTGAAAACAGATGAGTAGATAAAGAAACTGTGATACATCTACACAATGGAATCCTATATAGCTGTTAGAAAAATGAAGTCATTAAATTGGCATATACATAGATTGATATGGAGAATATTATGACAAAAAAGGGAAAGGAAACTATGTCTAAAATGTAAAGACATGAATTAACATTTTGCACTGCTTGTTGTTTATGTGGTTAATACCTAGTTAATTTTTTAGGATTAAAGTAATTAAAATAGTGCCTGACAATTACTAATTTCTCAGCAAAT
Organism: Crocidura indochinensis; assembly: GCA_004027635.1. Taxonomy (NCBI): domain Eukaryota; kingdom Metazoa; phylum Chordata; class Mammalia; order Eulipotyphla; family Soricidae; genus Crocidura; species Crocidura indochinensis. The sequence continues at coordinate 8,586 of PVKC010051220.1, forward strand.
GGCTGCTGTTACTGCATTTGCACCTGTAATTTCGTTTTGCTTGTTTTTGGGTCACGTTTGGCTATGCTTGGCGGCTACTCTATGAAGATTCACTCCTGGTAGTATTCAGTCAACCATATGGGATGCTGGAGGTCGAGTCCAGGTCTGACTCAGGCAAGGTAAGTGGCCTTACCTACTGTACTATCTCTCCAGCACCTGCACATATAACCTCAAAATCAAGGTTTATTTTCCCATATACGAAGTGATACATAAAAGCAAGTTACTGCCCAAAGCAACAGAATCTAGGAATGCATCTAAAGAACTGAGCTTACTATGGTGGAGAGATGGGCAGAGATGAATGAAAGAGATCCTGAGACAAAGATGAAGGGAAATGGACATTTTGATGATGGGTGTGGTAGTGGAATGCTTTAGGCATGAAACCAGCATGAAACCAAATCATTGATAAATCAAGGTAACCCCTTAACCTCAGAATAAAATTGGGGTGGAAGCAAAGGCTAATATTTGCACACCAAATAGCAGATAAAATGCTGATATTCTTCAGCAGAAATCTAGAACAATGGCTGCAATTGAAGGTACCACGTGATTAAGTAGTTGAGCTATTCTTCATATTCTATATTCCATCTGCATGAATTAAACTGCCATCACTAAATGGAAATGCTATATATTACGAGCCCTTCATTTTTTCCAATTTTAGTATATGTGCTGCCGAAGCGAGCACAAGCCCTTCATTTTTTAAATTTTGATGATAATAACTATTTCTGCAGTATTTATAGGGATGTATGGTTGTGCAGGGGAGGTTTTAGGAACATATCTCCACATTTTTTGAAGTCTTTATATCATGAATATCACCCAGAAAACTAATTAGCAAACTATACAACTATAAACTATATATACATATACTATATGTAACAATTTTACCCCCAACTCCATAAACTCCAGGATCCAGTGAAGTGGCAGACCAGCAGAGATGCCAGACTCCACCTCCCAACATTTTCATCTAAAAGAGCAACAAAATGAAATACTAGCTATGACAAATAAATAGCTAGAGGATGGTGTCTATACAGAAAGAGGCAGTGGTGGCTCTGATGAGAGCAGAAAAAAAACTGCAAATTAAAAACATTGGAGGCCTTCAGAACCTGCTAGCAGGAAGGGTAGGCTCCCAAAGGACCAGACAGGTGAAAATCAGAGATTTGCCTCTGAGGACAGCAGGACACTGGGAGCAGAGTTACCAGCAACAGCAGGCAGACAGGCAAGCAACTGACAGAGAAGAGACATCTGCCATCTTTGCTGCTGGCCACTAGACAGGGTACAACTGACAACGTTGCCTGTGACAGTTCTCCCTCACTCCTTCCACACCAAGCAAGTAGCTGAAGTTCAAGCTTGGGGTTGGGGAGAGAGTAAAAGTAGAAAGCAGGGACTCCCAGCCTGGCAATACCTTCCCCACAAGGTGGGAAGGAGTACACATAGTCTAGGGAAAATGCTTTCTCAAGAGGTACATTTCTATGGGAGCACTGAGTGGTTCCCCTCCTCTCGCCTCTTTTTATCTGAAAAGAGCAATAAGTTAAGATGTGTGGAGTGTCTCTGGACTGAAGTACTGACAATGAAGGGAATACCTGCAGTCTTTGAGAACCATCCTCACTAGATACACCTAAGACTGCTGTTAAGGGGGGCCGGGCGGTGGCGCTGTAGGTAAGGTGCCTGCCTTACCTTCGCTAACCTAGATCGGACCGCGGTTCGATTCCCCGGTTCCCCATATGGTCCCTCGTGCCTGCCAGGAGCGACTTCTGAGCGAATAGCCAGGAGTAACCCCTGAGCGTAGCCGGGTGTGGCCCAAAAACCAAAAAAAAAAAAAAAAAAAAAAAAA
>PVKC010051221.1:0-10450 GCA_004027635.1 Crocidura indochinensis
GGAGATAGCATGGAGGTAAGGCATTTGCCTTTCATGCAAAAAGTCATCGGTTTGAATCCCGGTGCCCCATATGGTCCCCCGTGCCTGCCAGGAGCAATTTCTGAGCATGGAGCCAGGAGTAATCCCTGAGCACTGTCGGATGTGACCCAAAAATAAAAAAAGAATCTAGGTCTAGAGATGTTAGAAAAGAAATCAAGTGGACAGATAAGAAGCCAGAATGAAATAAAAATTCAGCACTATTCAGGAAGGGGGAGAGGGCATTACATAATAAATATTAAGTCCACAAAACAGCGAAGTTTTCAGATCAGTAGCATTTGTATAATTCTCAATTAGGAAAAAAATTTACTGCCTTGTAATATACAGAGCCTATACAGAAAGAACATAGGTGAGTGAGATTGTGATGATAAAATTCTGATTTTATATATGTTAAAATAAGTATACATGTAAATGGGCATATACTGAGATTGTCTTTTTGGTAGATCTCTTTCTATATGATAGGGTACAGACATGACCATAACAGCTTTGTGTTAATTCCCTCTCTTCAAGGAGACAGTTTGTCATTAACAAATGACAAAAGCATGGATATATGAAAGATCTTGGTGCTGTAGGATCCATTTAATGGTTATGTATTGAGCATGGAAATTTGTGCCAGTAATGAATCTAAGTATTGAGAATGTAGTATGGTCCAGGAAGACAAATCCCGTAACCTCATGAATTTTGCAACCTAGTGAACGATACAATTATTTAAATGCAAATTTGATACAGGGTGAGAAACATTTGAAAGTGGTAGTAATAGAACACTGAATGTGAGCGCAGAGAATGCTAATTCAACACAGGACATGAGGAGGGAAGGAGACACAATATCTTCAAAAGTTCCCCTTAGGATGCAATGGATTTACAAAAGTCATTATAAATTAATCAAATCACTGACAAAATACCAACAGAGAAAATAGCAAATACAAAAGCAAGGAAAAGAAGCAAAGAAAATGATATTTTTCAGAAAATGTCCAGTTATCCTGGATGTTGAAGTTTCTGATAAGATAATGTGAACTCTTGATCATGGACCATATATGAGGTAGAGAATTGAATACTTTTAGATATTATAGGTTGAAGCAAAGTGGGAATGAAAGACAAAATGTCACTTCTTAAAGTCAAAGAGAAAGTGTGGGAATGAGGGAATTAAAGATTTGAAAGGATGCAATTTTGTGGTAGAATGTGAAAAATATACTTGTGAGATAAAATGGTAAAATTGAATCATGTGGTGACAAGGAACTGACTTTGACAATGGAAGTGTAGAGGACATAGAAGTTATGGTGATAGTTTAAGTATGAAATATAGAGATCAATGCATTGTTACAATAAGAATATAGAGGTGGTATTGCCCAAGATCCTGAAAGGATTTAGCGTAGGGAGAAATGAATCCATGTTCACATATTTACAGTCAACAGGAATGCCATAGTAGCTATCGATTAACAATGAATAAAAAAGATATATGTAGAGCAATGCTTCTTAAACATTTTCCATTCTCAATGTCCTTTCCCTTTAGAAATTTTATAAGACTCCTATTATAATATAGTTATATAAAATAGGCATGAATATAAAATATTTACCCACAATATACACTAAAATATTAATAGATGCAAATTTAATAAACACAAATTTAAAGATATGTGACACTATGATATTGTAACTCAGACCTTAAGAAATTAGATATTAGATAACCTCATATATTCAGTTGCTGAAATGGCATGAGAAATTAATGTAGGGGACTGAGAGATAGCATAGCAGTAGGGCCCTTGCCTTGCAAGTGGCCGATCCAGGATGGACCTTGGTTTGATCCCTGACGTCCTATCTGGTCCCCCATATGGGAGCAATTTCTGAGCACATATCCAGGTGTAACTCCTGAGTGTCACCTGGTGTGGTCCAAACCCCCACCTCACAAAAGAAAAAATTAATTTAGTTGCAGATATCATCTGTGATCCTACTTCTACATTTAATGTTGTAAAACATGTGACTGGATTCATTGGATGGTTAAATTTGATTAAGGCAAAAGATACAGCATATAAGCAATTTAAAGGATTCATTTTGGGGGGAAATGCCAGGGATTACTCCTGATTCTGCACCAAGAGATGATTTTTGACCAGGCTCAGGGAGCATATGGGATGCCAGCGATAGAAACCAAGTTGGTTACACTCAAGGCAAATGCCTTACCTGCTGTACTGTTTTTTCATCTCTAAGAGGTTACTTTTTAGAGCAAGGTAATTGTGAAGATCACAAGGGAGTAGACTTTACAGAAAAGAAATCAATTTAACTCACAATCATAGAGGGCCACAGCAGAATGTAGGGTCAATCTTGAGTAAATTTACTTAGGCTATAGGTCTGAAGGCTGGAGGTATAAGACGGGGCTGAAGGAATAAGACACATACTTTGCATTGCTGTTGATCCTGGTTTAGTCCTCATAGTCCTCAGCAAAAAGTGACCCCAGGAGCATCAATGGGTACAGCCCTAGAAATCCTTCATGAGCATTTTGTATGAGACTCTGGAGTACTCTGAACACCCTGAGAGAATATATCCCTAACACCACACAGAACCCTCACATTGGAACAGCCCCTATTTAAATGATAATCTCTCAGAGAGGGTTCCATGGCCTCCAGAGCAGTGATTGGAAAGTCTCTTATGCCCACCAAATAGAGTTTTGAGAAAATATGTGTACATATGTGTGATACTCTGTGTATGCAATGAGGGTCATTGTTACACTAGTATTAGGGTCTTGTCGCTATTGCAGACTGCATTTCTATAGCATCCTGTTTTCCTCATGTATTTGTCAACTCTTCCAACTCGACAAATTAGGGCAGCTAAATATTAGAAACCCTATTGTTTTTGAAAGGTAATCTTTTCTAAAATTTACATAATCTACAGAGCATCTATGACATAGTAGATATAGTTGAAATTAATTCATTTGTTTCCATGTAAATGGGAGTGAAATTATTCAAGAACAAATATAAAAGAAGAGGAGAGAAAAGCACAGCAATGAGAAAATTTGCTAAATTTATTGCATTTCTGCAGAGACAATCACGCTTTTCTGCACCATAACCAGGGATAAAAAAAGTTAATGAGGAAGCTACCTACTACTGTCAGGTCACCAACTTACTCTGAAGAAGGTTCTTATGACACCCTGACGCCTTGGGAACAGCAACAGTCTACTGTTTAGGACAGGATTCTCTGCATTGGTACCTAACTGTGAGATAAAAACAGAAGACACTACATGTCACCCAGATCTGTACAGAAATGAGGACCTATAATTAGAGAAAACTGACAGCAACAATCGTGATGTCAGAGCTCTTACCGGGACCATCGACAGTGACTATTGAGTTGGACAACCTAGTATGCTAGAGTCTGGAGTCAATCTTATGCCAAAATGCTTCATGGGTAAGGTCTCCCTGTTTAGAGGCCAAAGGTTTTTCCATTCTATTTCTCCCATATTTTGCTGTGCCTATGCAAACAACAACTGCCACACACACACGCGCACACACACACACACACACACACACACACACATCTTTTTTAGTGTATTTTTGTATCTCCTAACTTAAAAAAGCAGTGGTGGAGCTTACTAAACCCTCTTCTCCAGGCTTTGCTGGAGACACAATAATTTTCACGAATATACTTGCTAATGAACTTTTCTTTCTTATTTTCAGGTTATTATTATTTTATTTTATGTTTCAGTTTTTCTATTTCTTCTCTACATTTAATAACTTTGCATTCTGTCATCCTAAAACAATTGTATTATGATCATTTATGTCAACTATGTGATATATTTTCTTTAAATAAATTCATTTAAAAAATTTAAAAAAATTAAAAAATTATTGTATCCCAAATGGGCTCATTAAATATGTGTCAGAATGTTTTATAAGCTCTTGTTTGTTGACCATTCGGTTACTTCATTTGTTTCTGAAGATTAGATGATTTCAGATATGCACTGGCATCTAAATTGACATGTTTCTCTGGAGATGACAGCATTACAAAAAATGGGCTATTGTCTGTCTGCAAATGAGGCCAAGCAGTCCAGGAGTTCTAAGTACTATTGCTAATACCGTGGCTTTTGTGGGATGTGATTTTTCATCTGCTTCGTCTTCCAAAAATATGAGAAGATAGAGAAAGGGTGCTCACGCTCACTTCTAAAAGGTCTTGGTAATATTAGCCCAAATATTGTCATTCTAGGAGCTGTGATCTCTCTGCAGAGAGCCATAGATGAATACTAAAGGTGAGCCACTGGTGAAGCTGAACTTGTGGGTGATGGGTGCAGCAGGCATGGCTTTAGCAGAGCAGACACATAGCTTGTACTCTCCTCCTGAGACTGTCGAGTTTCACATGTTGTCCTATGTACCCATAAGACATTTCACAGCTTGCTTACATCTCTTCCAAGAGCTGAAGCAGAGTGAAACTATGGAACAGTCCAGGTGCAGACATGGGCCTGAAAGGTAATCTTATTTTTTGTTTTGTTTTGGTTTTTGGCCACACCTAGCTGTGCTCTGGGGTTACTCCTGGCTCTACATTCAGAAATCGCTCCTGACAGGCTCTGGGGACCATATGGGATGCCGAGGATTAAACTTGGTTTGTCCAGGGTCTTCTGCGTGCAAGATAAACGCCCTACTGCTGTGCTATCACTCTTGCCTCTGACAAGCAATCTTGATGGATAACTCCTAGCAGCTTCTCAAAGCATGTACTGTAAATTCTATTTACATGTTGATTCTATGCAAAATCCTCAGCTCAAACTATTTCACAACTACTCAAGCCTCCTTTAGTGGCTTAGGCCAGAGAGACTTGAAGGACATTGTATGCATCACGTTTGTCTTCCACACACTTCTCTGTCTGAATTAGATGGAAGTGCACAAAACTAAGTACTCAAATTTGTGATTAAATTGTCATGTTCTGCTCCTATTGTACACATTCACATTCCTCAATTCCCTTATCTTTTTCATAAATATTATCATAAATACCACGATATCATATGCTGTTGATTTCTTATATTCAGCCTGGGATTTACTGAACAATACCAAGATAGATGTTCATCTGCATTCATTTTTCATGTTTGTCTTTATAGTGTCTTTGCATTTATAGAACATTTTTGCTCCTAAAAGCTTAAAGCACTTAACAAGAAACTGTTTAACAATCCCCATCATCCATGCAAGAGAGACATATGATATATAACAGCTCCAACCTCAAAATACATTTTCACTTAGAACATCTTTTATTGAAAACATTATCTGAGAAGCTATCAGCTGAGAACTTCCTGGATTTATTTACAATAATTTAGCTCCTATCTCTAAATCATAAGTACACCTTCCATGTCCAGAATGAAGTTTATTTATGAATTTGGAACTATGTTAGACTATCTTTTTAAATTGAAGAATCATCCTTTCTATTATTTGATGTGAACAGAACTAGAGAACAAGTTTCAAAACCCAGTAGTAACAGCATAGGGACTATGGATTGTGTGATTCTAGGAGATAAGATTGCAAAAAGATATTTGGTATGATAGAAGCAATATGGTTTTGTGCGCCCAAAATTTTTTTGGCCAATTTAGTTTACTAGGTATTTAGTGTTTGAATCAATACAGATTATTTTGACTGCCAGTAGGTGGAATTCCCAAATGGCCAGTGGGGTAAAAGCTTTATACTTTTCTTTCCAAATTTCCATTCAGCAGACTGTCCTGACTTTATCTGGCAACTCTGCTCCATGACCTGTTTTCTTCCAAAACAATACTCTGTCATTCTACATATTTGTAGAAACAAAATAGCAATTAAGCAGCTTTCTATGCAACAGGGTAGGACAGTTATAAAGATATAAAACAGAGTAATTATCCCAATTGTATCATGAAAGTTTTTAAGAACAACCACTAGATAAGCTTTTTTTTTGTACTTCTATTTCAATCTATAATTTCATCACATGGTCATATATAACTTTAAAAGAGCTTAGAAAATTTAGTCACTATCTCCCTGACCATAATCTCAGATAAAATGTTTATTAATTTTTTAAAAAAAAAGAAAAGGGAAATCAAGGTAAATTGTTAGATCTTGGGAGTTGTGTTTATTTGCAAGTTACTACTATAACTTGACTTTTCACATAGTACTTGCATTTTCACAAGTTGTAGTTGGGTCTGGTATAAGTTAGTTTTACTCTGATTTTATGTTTTGATCTTTGGATAATACCTGATGATGCTTAGGGTTTATTTCTGTCTATACACTCAGGAATTACACCTGACAGTGCTCAGGGGACTACATGGGATGCCATCGAACAAGCCCAGTCAGTTGCATGCAAAAAAAGAACCCTACATGCTGTACTTTTTCAGCTCAAAGCCCATTTCAACCTCACTTTAAAGTGAAAACTGAAGAGTGTGAATGAATGATGAAAGAGCTATGACAAAGTGATTTAAGAATACTTATCAGAGTCTAAAACTTCAAAAATGTTTATGTCCTAGATCTATACTCTATCAAAGATTTTATAGCCCTATATCTATCTATTCTCTGTGTTTTTGAATTCATTATAAGGAAAAAGCAGATCATATGCAAAAATGCTTTTTATTTAATATTTAATTTTGCAATGCAATAAACACTCAGAGACATGTAAAAATAAGACTAGGCCTTTATAACTGTTTTTTTACATAAGTGTTATTATAGATTTCATGTAAAAAATAAAAAACATGTCAGTAGTTCAAATGTTTCTCATATATCTGTACCAGTTTACAACACTTCGTTCCACTTATGATTCTAATTAATAGCAGTAATTTTGTCTTGATTTTTATTCTGATTTTATGTTTTACAATTCTACCTACATGCAATCAGATAACTCCATAACAGCCACTTATAGGATACAGGCAAATTGTTAAATATTATTGTGCTTTGTTTTTCAGTTGTAACATGATGAATAATAGTAACAACATTTTATAGGCTTTATAAGAAATAAATAGAAAATACTTAGAAAAGAAATGGAACTTCTTAAGAACCCAATAAGTATTTCTATATTTTATTTCTGTTCACTATTATCTAGTAGATTATATTCATTAAGTAATTTTATAAAAAAGATAATGAACAGTGAAAATAGTATAAGCTAGAGATATATTTTACATTTTACAATTTCAAAAAAATTAGTACAAGTACCTAAAATAATGTCATCAAGTTCTACATATATAGGCTGCAGTTATGTCAATGACCAATTTATGTTCCATATTGTAGTTTATATCAGAAATGTTCTTTTCTTGGACCAATCTGAAACACTGCATAGGGAGTAAGTACATCATGCATTGCAGGTTTTTTAAACTTTTTCCCCTTGTCTGTCCTTTACACCTGACAAATTTTTATGCTACCCTAATTGTACAGAATAGATATGCAAATTGAATATTTGATGATAATAATTAAAAATATTATTTGGGGGACTTCCCAAGGTATGAAGGAGCTGTGGAGGTCACTGCAAGAATTAGTTAACGGGCCCGGAGAGATAGCACAGTGGCGTTTGCCTTGCAAGCAGTCTGTCCAGGACCAGAGGTGGTTGGTTCGAATCCTGGTGTCCCATATGGTCCCCCATACCTTGCAGGAGCTATTTCTGAGCAGACAGCCAGGAGTATCCTCTGAGCACCGCCAGGTGTGGCCCAAAAACCAAAAAAAAAAAAAAAAAGAATTAGCTAACAAGGTCTGCCAACCATGACAGGGTGCTAGCACTCAAGGAAGCAATGTGAAGTTCCAGTGATGCTCAGAACCCCAATCAATGATATTTAACCATAGCCAGTAAGGAAGGCTATTTGGTGCCTGGAATCAAACCTAGGTCAACCCATATCCTAGAGCCTGTAATACTTCCCTACTCTCCATGAACATTAATTAATGTTCCATTTAGTTCTGTGACCCCACATGGGATCATGACCCACCATTTAAAAAGGAAGGCACTCACTCATCAGTGTACTACTGTGTATGGAGATATACTTGAGGATTATTTACAGAGAGTGGTAATTAAAATCATGATTACACACATGATTGCCTGAACAGAAAGAGCATAAAATTAACATTACATTACATCTTTGTACATACATATGTACGCTTTAGATTTTGAGGCCATATCTGGCAGTGCTCAGGACTTACTTCCTGGCTTTGGGCTCAGAGATCATTTCTGATGGTTCTTGAGGGACCATATGTGGTGCCAGTTATGAAACTCTGCTCAGCTGTGTGCAAAGTATCACATTAAATAAATATTACTGCTAATATTGAATGTGCCTTCTATATCTATAAAGATTTACATAGAGATTCAACTTCAAAACCATCAGAATAACAGTGACCTCCTGGGTATCATCATAACTCTGGGAAGGTTTTAGAGATCACATTTAACAGTGCCAACAACTAGGGCCTGAGAAATAGCACAGCGGTAAGGTGTTTGCCTTGCACGCAGCCAACCCACGACTTCCCAGCATCCCAGATCATCCCTCGAGGCTGCCAGGAGTGATTTCTGAGCGCAGAGCCAGGAGTAACCCTGAGCGCCGCCGGGTGTGATCCAAAAACCAAAACCAAACAAACAAACAAACAGTGCCAGCAATTGTCAAGAGGTCAAACTCATTTGGTATGTGAATGTATGTGTTCTTTGGCAGCATAAATGTCCTCTACTTTTGGAGTAAGACAATAGGATGGTGTAGCCATGAGAGTTAAAGGCAAGGAATTGGAGATGATGGGTTCAGATAATGATTTCAACTAAGGAATTTTATGATTAGTTCATAAGGGAATGGTATATAGATAAGAACAAAGCTTTTTTTTCCCTAAGTCTTGATTGTATTTGACTCCTTATTGGGTGGGGGTGGGGAAATGTAGTTGAATACAAAACAACTTATATTTCATAAGTGAGAATTGACTGGTTTGGAAAATGGAAATGAGCTTCTCAGGACAAATTCCTGAGCTTCACATTTTGAATTTCTGTATCAGCACAAGTTCGAGGGAACCCAGGAATCTGAACTTTACAAAGTATTTCAGGATGCACTTCTTTGAGGGCATTGGCCCATAAGTTTCAACTTGATGCTTGCTCTGTAGGTACTACATTAACTATCGCCATATAGGTCTACTAATCTTCCAGAGTGTTTTTATTTCTTCCATTAAATACACTTGGCCATTGGACCCCACTAAGTGAATAAAAAATTGGTATGGAAAAGTTCAGGGAATAATTCCATCTCTCAGAGGAGTCACTAGTTATATTTAGATATCTTCTCCTTTAGACTTTTGCTTTTTCTTTTCTTTTCAAATTTAAGTCTTCAAGCTTCTGTGGCTTCTGTTTTTGTTCATTAAGCATTAGAATGTTAACATTTTCCATGTTATTGTAAATTGCTTCTAGACATTTTATACACTTGCCATCTCCACACTTTGTAACCAACAGTTTTTTCCATTTGTACCTATATAAACAATATTATTCCCCCTCACCCACAGCCCCATCTAGAGACCTACCACTATGCTTTATGCTATTCTGTTTGACTGACTCTAAGTTCATACTTGTATTATTGCAGAAAGCCAGTATAATCAAATTTCATTATCAACTCACTCTCTTCTTCTCGAACACCATTTCATACATTTTGTCTATACTAAAAAACACCTTCTCCAACACTAGTCTGTTTCTATTCTAATACCTCTGAAACTTCCTCCTTCTTAACCTCCATTTTGAGGTCATGACTTTAGAATTCAGAACTCACTAAAAAAACTAAATGACCTAGAAGAGGAGTTCTGTAGACCCACTTAACCACAGCTCTCCAACGGCCATTCAATACACTGCCTTCATTGCCTATTGGCTAAGGGGTAATGTTCATATTTATGTTATGCCACATGAATACTAATGTCAAAGATTTCACTTTAGTATGGCAATAATATTCACTTTCCACAGTTGCATTCACAAAATAGGAACATGTTTTCAAAATATTTATACTGAATTTCCCCATTGTAATTAATCAACAAACAGATACGATTATTTTTTAAATCTTTTGCAGTTATTGCCACATTTTTTATCTTTGACTATATCTCATGTCACTATCTCCCCCTGTTCAGCTCCTGTGTTTCCTTAAGATTACCAGATATTTTTCCACTTTTAAAAATCAGGAGTATATTGGGGCCAGAGCAGTGGCACAAGTGGTAAGGCATCTGCTTTACACCCACTATCCTAGTACGAACCATGGTTCCATTCCCTGGTGTCCAATATGGTCCCCCAAACCAGGAGTGATTTCTGAGTGCATAGCCAGGAATAACTCCTGAGCATCACTGGGTGTAGCCAAAAAAATAAATAAATAAAAGAAAAAGAGGGGCCCGGGAGATAGCATGGAGGTAAGGCATTTGCCTTTCATGCAGAAGGTCATCGGTTCGAATCCCGGTGCCCCATATGGTCCCCCGTGCCTGCCAGGAGCAATTTCTGAGCATGGAGCCAGGAGTAACCCCTGA